>CM077152.1:80553734-80697440 GCA_039583875.1 Platanthera guangdongensis
TTTTTATGTTAATTAGTTAAGTTAGTTTTTGTTTTCTTTTTTGTTGTTTAGGTTAAAATTTCTTTATAAAATGCTCCTTTTATTGATATATTTTGCTAACTTAGTTTATTTATTTTTCAGAAAATTTCAAATTTTGACAGAAAAAATCATGTGTCCCCTGTGTACTATTGGTCATGCCCGTGACAAGGGCGTGACAAGTCAAAACCGGGAAAAACAACAGTTGGATGAAATTGATGGATACGCCTGGCCACACGCCCATGTCAGTGCACGCCCGTGTCCCGAACCCGTGCCATGCCCACTCGACGAAATTCTCTCGATGTCGTAACCCCCATGACACACCCGTGTCAGCCAACCCGACAATCCTGTGTCACCTGCTCACAACATTTTCCGCTCGACGATTTCAGTCTCGACACAATTCGCTCGACGATCGTCGACCAAGCCGACACGCCCCCAGTCACGCCGTGCCCCTAGGGCGTGACTCCTCCACCTGCCCGACAAACCGCCGCCGATGACTTTCGATGCTAACGACGCCCAGTTCAACCTCCACGACACGCCCACCGTCACGCCCGTGACTAGGGGCGTGACTGTCCGTGGACCTCCGAAGTCAACAATGCCGTCAAATTGCGAATCTGATGATAAATAAAGCCGACACGCCCTGCGTCCGCACGTGACCGGGGGGCGTGACCGCCGCATTTTCAGCCGCAATGTCAAATCGTCGTAAACCACCGAAATCTGCTAATAAATAGTGTTGGACACGCCCCCTGACACGCCCGTGTCATAGTGCGTGCACTTGGAAAAATTTTGCCTATAAAAGGCCAGCTGTTGTATGAGTTCAGGGTTCCAAATTTTTGAACCATTTTGTTCACATGCGCGCCATTTGGAGCTTGCTTAGTGCTATGTAAGGACTTATCCCCCCCCCCTTCTTAAGTTCGTTTGTTTACGCACTTTTAATCAACTTATTTTGTAATAAAAATCGTTAGTTTTCCTCCTTACATGCTCTGAATTTCTCTGATGGCCTCCTTTTCATCAATCTTATGTGCTTTTGTTTTCATTTTCATATTGCGTGTGTGCGTGTATGAGTTAAAATTGTAAAATTTATACTTTAAAATGAAAAACTGTTTGCCTAATTTTCATTTTTATCAAATTTCTAGCTGTTACTGTAGCCGTTTTTGTTATCAAAATTGATTAAACTTGGATCTTTAAGCTTCCAAATACATTTTTATGGACTTGTAAAATGATAAAAAAGTGGTTTGCATTCCTCTTAACTTAGCTTTTTCTTTGTTTTGAATATAAAACTGCCACCTCTTTTAGCTTTCTTCCACTTTCTAACCCGTTTTAATAGTTATAAGAATGTATAATGCGTTATTATAAATTTTTTAGAACTTTGATTTTAGCAATTACATAAAAAAAAATATTTTTGCTCGAACAATTTTATTTTCACTTTTTATGCATTTCTGTCAAAATATATGGTAAAAATGCAAAAGTTTTAATTTTCAAGCACTTGCTTTTCTCACCATAATTTGAAAACTATTTGCTCAAACAATTTTTATTTTGCCTTTTTTTGCATTTCTACGACATTCTAGGGTAGAAATACAGTTGTTTTAACTTTTTCGACAGCTTTATTTTTCTTATTTTTTCGCATGCGTGCGTGCGTGTATGAGATAAGTTTATTGCTTTCTCCAATTATGTAGAGTGTGTGCGTGTGCGTATTTATTTTCACCTACTCGTTAAGAGTTAAATGGCGTGTCTTTAATTTTTCACCTACTCATTTGAGTAGGATTTGCAAGTGTGACTATTTACTTTTTGTCGTATGAGTATTTCAGTTTCTGTCGTGTGTGTGTGTGTGTGTGTGTGTGTGTGTGTGTGTTTATTTTCAGCAAGTGTGTGTGTTTTTTTCGCCTACTCATTTGAGTTAAATGGCTGGATGTTTTTCAAGTAGGACTACTTGTTTTTTACTTCCGCCTACTCGTTAGGAGTTAAATGGTCAGACTTCATTTCCCTCCTACTCGTTTGAATAGGACATGTCATTTTCAGTTTTTATTTACCGCCGACTCATTTGAGTTAAATGGTAGATTTTTATCTTCCGCCTACTCGCTAGAAGTTAAATGGTCGGACTTTATTTCTGAAAGTGATGGTAGATCTGAAATACTCTAGAGGGGGGGGGTGAATAGAGTATTGTGCTCTCTTAAAAAACTTTACAACTTTTGTTGTATTCCTAAGTGAACACCATAGTCTAGGATTATCACAATAGCATTAGTATTATCACAAAATAATGTTGAATTATTTAAGTTGACACCATAGTCTAGGAGTTGGTTTTGTATCCATAACATTTGTGAACAGCAGCTGCCAACAACCATGTATTTTGCTTCTGCAGTTGTTGTAGACAAAGATGTTTGTTTTTTACAAAACTAGGAGACAAGTCTCATACCCAGGAACTGGCAAGTTCCAGAGGTACTCTTCCTGTCCACTCTACATCCAGCATAGTCAGCATCTAAGTATCCAGTTAACTCAAATTCTGAATCTATAGGATACTAGAGTCCTAGATTAGGACAACTCTTTATATATCTCAAAATTATTTTTAGGAAAATAACGTGAGATTCTTTAGGGTTCACTTGGAACCTAGCATAAAGGCATGTGGCAAACATGATATCAAGCCTGCTAGCTGTTAGGTATAATAGGGAGCCAACAATTGCCCTATAATGCTTCTGATCTACAGGTTTCCCTACTGCATCAGAATCCACAACAGCAATTGTAGCCATAGGTGTTTTCATTCCCGAAGCATCACCCATCCCAAACTTCTTAATAAGCTCTTTAGCATACTTAGCTTGGGAGAGGAAGATACCATCAGGGAACTGCTTCACTTGGAGACCAAGGAAGTAGGAAAGCTTACACATGCTACTCATCTCAAATTTGAAATGCATGAGGTCAGCAAACCTCTTGCATAATTTGGGATCAGTAGACCCAAAGATTATGTCATCCACATATATTTGTACTAACAAAATTTGGTCCTTATGATGTCTAGTGAAAAGTGTTTTATCTATGGTTCCTCATGTAAATTTACGCTCTAAAAGAAAGCTTGCTAAGGTCTCATACCAAGCTCTTGGAGCTTGCTTTAAACCATAGAGAGCTTTATGCAATTTAAATACAAAAGAGGGTTGAGTTAGAGAGATAAAACCTATAGGTTGTTCTACATAAACCTCTTCTTGAAGCACTCCATTCATAAATGCACTCTTGACATCCATTTGGAACACTTTGAATCTTCTGTGAGCTGCATAGGCAAGGAATATTCTTATGGCCTCTAACCTTGCAATAGGGGCAAACGTTTGGTCATAGTCAATTCCTTCCTCTTGCCTGTAGTCTTGAGCAACAAGCCTAGCCTTGTTTCTCACTATGTTCCCTTGAGCATCTAGCTTGTTTCTATAGACCCATTTGGTTCCAATAACTGGGTAGTTATGAGGTCTTGGAAGCAAATCCCAAACTCTACATCTCTCAAACTGATTTAATTCCTCTTGCATTGCAATGATCCAGTGGGGATCTTGCTCAGCTTCATGGATGGTGAGAGGTTCAATTTGAGAGAGAAAACATACATGCATCAAGTCTTGGTTGAGTTGATGCCTTGTCTGTACACCTATTGAAATGTCTCCAATCACTTGAGATCTGGGGTGATCTCTAAGTGTGACAAGATCAGTTGGTGGAGTTTGTTCAGCAATAGCTTCTGTAATTAATTCCTCTTGAGGAATGTTACTAGCTGTTGAGGGAAGTTCAGCCACTTCCACTTAAATCTCTTCTTCAGTATCTTCAGCAACCTGTGGAGAAGGATGGGTTGATACCTCTTGGGTAAGGTTTACTCCATCCATAGACTCACATAGTTGTGGAACCTGCAAAGAGCTATTGGTAGAAATCTCTTTCTCCTTATAAGACATGTTAGCTTCATCAAAAGATACATGGACTGATTCTTCAATTTTAAGGGTGGATTTATTAAAAACCCTATAGACCTTGCTTACTTGGGAATATCCTAGAAAAATTCTTTCTTCAGCATTAGCCTCAAACTTTCTAATATATCTTTTGTTGTTTGTGTGAATATAACATATACAACCAAAAACTTTAAAATATGTGATTTAAGGTTTCTTCCCTTTAAGTAATTCATAGGGGGTCTTATTTTTCAGTTTATGTATAAGGCTTTTATTCAGGACATAGTTAGCAGTGTTTACAGCTTCTTCCCAAAAGGATGGAGACATGTAAGCATCTGTCAATAATGTACCTGCAGATTCAATGAGTGTCCTATTTTTCCTTTCAGCAACCCCATTTTGTTGGGGAGTTCTAGGAGCTGAGAAGCACTGCCTGATACCTTCCTTCCCACATAACTCATGTATAAGAAGAGACTCGAACTTTGTGTCATGATCACTTTTAATCAATGCAACATAAGCAGAGAACTCGATCTGTATCGTCCTGAGAAAATCTGTAAGAAACTTGAATGTATCTGACTTAGTTCTCAGAAAGGCAACCCAACTGAATCTGGAGAAGTCATCAACAATCACTAAAGTATATGACTTCCCTCCTAGGCTTTGTACTGTAATGGGTCCAAATAGATCCATATGAAGAAAATACAAAATCTCAGGTGAATCACTTTTATTAATGGATTTGAAACTAGTTTTAGTTTGCTTGCCTAATTGACAAACCCTGCATAGGTTTTCCTTCTTGTAGGGGCCAGAAGGTAAGCCTCTAACAAGGTTGTCTTTAGATAACCTAGCTATATTCTTAAGGTTTACATGACCTAATCTTTTATGCCACAACTCATTTTGGTTACTAGTGATATTGAGTAAACAAACATCAGTTTTGGCAGAAATAAATAGTATAGATATATGTTACCTTGTCTAATTCCAATTAAAACAGTTTGGTTTTCATTATTAATAATAGAACAAGAGGTAGAGTTAAAGTGTACCTGATAACCTTCATCACATAATTGGCTTATGGATATTAGGTTATGTTTGAGTCCTCTAACATATGTTACACACTTGAAGGTAACTGATCCAATCTTTACTGCTCCATATTCTTCTGACTGGCCACTCTTTGAATCACCAAAGATCACCTTTGGTCCTAGCTTGGACTTGTAGTTGGATAAATTATCCTTGCTGTCTGTCATATGCTTAGAGCAACCACTGTCTAAGTACAAGGTCTGACTCACCCTTGGACAGTTCTTCACCTGTACCTGTAATGAAAAACAAAACTCAATTGTTCTTGACCCAGGTTACCTTGGGTCCTTTATTTGGTTAAAATGAAAAGCTGGAAATAACTGATAAGGTAGGTTGAGATTTATAACCTGAGGGGTGTTATCTCCTAGGTGGAACAACCCAATCAGCTACCGGATTGAATGTCTTATTAGTTGGCTTAGAATTTCTGTAAGAGAAATGATTTAAGTTTGGACCTTCTGGGTTCGACAAATTTCTCTAAGTTCGTCGACCAGAGTTCGACGAATAGGGCTGAGATTGTCGATCTCTGCTCAGAGAATGACAGTAGTCATTTTCTGCGCCCCAAGTTCATCGACCTCTGCTCGATAAACCATACAAAGTTCGTCAATCGCAGTTAGACGAATTGTTATAACTAAAGTTTGCGTTCAGCGTTCGTCGATCTGAGTTCGACGAACTGGCCACATTTCGTCGATCTGAGTTTGACAAATGCTGCTGAACCTTGTTTTTATTAACTGTTTTCTGATTTTTTTTTCTCTTGTCTATGGGTTTTGGGTTATTTTCTGACATTGATTTATCTATTTTATTTTCTTTTTCCTTGGCAGAGACAAATTTAATGGGTGTTGTAAGAATGTTTTTCTTAATTATGGGGGGTAAACCTGATGATGCACCCAAGCCCAGCTTGACATTTAATTTGGCATTTACTGTGCTTTTTATGTCCATCAGCTTGAGACTTCTCCCATTGAGATATTGCTCAAGTTACTTAGCCTCACATAAATCAGATTTTAATTTTATTACTTGTTCATTTGCTAAGATTAGTTGATCTTGTAGTTTAATATTTTCTGAGTTGACATATTCAAGATTTCCTAGTCTTTCTTTAAGGGTTTTTATTTCTTTTTCTGAACTTATTAAATCTAGGCACATAGTTTTGAATTCAATTTTAAATAAATCAGAATAAAAATTAAAGCTTGAAAGAACCTGATCTGCCTCTGAGTCTGAGGCTGCTTCATCTTCAGATTCTCCTTCTGATGCTGAATTGCTCCTGGAGGCATCAATTGCCATAAGGCAAACCTCCTAGGATCTTGCTTCTTACTCTTCTTCACTTGAGCTAGAAGATGATGATTCTTCTTCAGTATCACTTCATGTCTCAGCAACAAATCCCTTGTCTTTCTTTTTGTACTTGCTTGAGGAGGGTCTGCTGCTGTGTTTTCTTCTGGAGTCTCTTTCTTTGGTTTTCTCCTTCTTCTGATTTTCTGAACATTCTGAGTTATAATGTCCAGGCTTTTTGCATCCAAAGCACACAAACTCCTTGGTTGGTGTCTTATCAAATCTGGGCTTATCATCCTACCTGAATGATTTCCTTCTGAAATCATTTCTAGCCATCTTATAGAATCTTTTTGCAAAGAGGCTCATGAGTTCCTCATTGGATGTTGAGGTCTCACTTTCCTCAGATGCTTTGAAGGATATGTTGTGATCTTTTCTAACTGGAGTTGTTGCTTTCTGTTCAGCTGCTTCTCTTGATCTTATCAGCTGCTCATAAGACTTTAATTTGCCTAGCAGAGATTCAGTTGATATCTCATTTAGGCTTCTAGCTTCTTTGATAGGCCAGATTCTTGAATCCCAAGAGCTAAGGAAGCACACCAAAATCTTATCATTCATCTCTGGCAGGGTGATGTCCTTATCCAAGGTTTTGAGCTCATTAATGATTGAGCTCAACCTGTTGTACATTTCAGCCACTGATTCAGCCTCATCCTTCTTGAAATTCTCATACAGGGATATGAGGTTTGATCTCCTGTCTTTTCTTTCATCTGCTGAGCCAGCTACCATTTGGTTGAGGGAATCCAAATGGCCTTGGCTGAGGTGCACTCAGCCACCTTCTGAAATATGTCATAACATAGTTTGAGCCAAGATATTCATTGCCTTTGCATCTGCAATTTTGGTTTTCTTGTAGGCATCATTGTTCTCTGGAGGAGGTACTGCAGTCATGTTTATAGAGGTTCTTGTAGAAGCTGCAGGTGCTGGAGGTACACCTATCAAGATAGAAGCAAAAATATCCTCATCAATAGAATTCATGTATAGTTTGATCTTGCCTTCCAGATGGCAAACTTGTTAAGATTGCATACTGGAGGTCTGATGCTTGTATAATCTGTGTTTTGAGCCATGTCTGTGAAGAAATAAATCTAATAACAAAATCAAAACAAACAGATGTAAATAGAGGGATCTTTATGATTCAGGTGTTAGCCTGTACAACCACTTGATCTCTAAAGGTGTGGTATTTTAACCAACCTCGCTTTGATACCAATTGAAAGTGAAGGTAGATCTGAAATACTCTAGAGGGTGGGTGAATAGAGTATTGTGCTCTCTTAAAAAACTTTACAACTTTTGTTGTATTCCTAAGTGAACAGGTCAGTAAATAAAATAAATAAGCACAACAACCTATTTAATCACAGAACAACACAGCCAAAACAAAAGAAAAAGGGAAACCAGATGACACAAGAAATTTATAGTGGTTCCCCAACCTGGGTACATCCACTCTTCTACCACCCTGGTAGTAATCAGCTCAGGTTTTTGATCAGGTGCCTTACACCAATGAGCTTCTGTTCAGGTGCTAAAAAACCAAAACCTCAAGTCTTTTGGTAGGAGACTTGTAACCAGGAATAATTTTGAAGGGAATTAAAACCCTCTATAGAGGATGGAAAAAGGGTGATGAGGTCTTCTCTTTCTTAATAACAACTGAGAAGACTTGTGGGTTGATGTTAGCAGATTGCTCCCCCTGAGATCTTGAAGGGATCAGGAATTCTGGAGCATTGCTTTAGGGTGATAGGTCTTCAAATAGCTTGAGTGCCTGGACCAGAGACTGTTTCAGGAACTTCTTTTATAGATAGAGATTTGTTGTCCTTCTGAAGTTGTCCTGGAGGATTGAAGGAAGAAGACTCTTGATAGTGATTGAATGTTCTTCTTCTTCTTGATGTTCTCTAGCCTGGGCTGATTGCAGAAAAACACTTTTGATTGTAGTAAGATTGTTCTTCTGTGCAAAGTCTGTGTGTGTGTCTGATTGACTGTATGCAAGATTACTTTTTCTTTTTGTGTATATTTCTGACTGAAGAATCCTTTTGAAATTTGAATGTTTGAGCAGTAATTGCAGTCGGCCTGGGAAGGAAGCGACAATCAATGATTTTCCTAACTGTCCCATGGAAAAATGGCATGTAATAATCCATGATCAATGCGCGTTCTAACGGTAACATTCCGAGAGGATTGGGCATTAATTACTGAGGATTCATCGCCGAGAAAAGGGACGTGAAACTGGATAAGACCTAGTCTGGAATCGTCGAACGAAGAACATAATTCGTCGAGCTGAGTTTAAGTTCGTCGAGCTGAGCTTAAGTTCGTCGACCAGACAATTTGTCTTCACGGGAATCTTGTCAATTCTGCAACAATCTTTGTCGAACTGACAATCTTCATTCGTCGAGCTGAGAATCATCATTCGTCGAGCTGAGATCCTATATCGTCGAGCTGAGAATGATTGAGGACTTAGAATCTGAGAAGTCTTTGACTGAGAAGGATTCAAATCGTAGAGCAGAAATCGTCGAGCAGAGTACTGAATTCGTTGACCTGAGAAGTTGACTTCGTCGACTTGAGAAGTTGTGAACTTGAGGTCCAAGTTCGTCGAGCTCAGAGTCTAGTTCGTCGAACAGAGAACTAAGATCGTCGAGCTCAGCACTAAGAATTATCTCAAGATCGTCGAGCGCAGAACACCTTTCGTCGACCTGAGTTCGACGAACGTCTAACTCATTTGACTTAGTCTTGAAAACTTCTAATTCTGGAGTCTCTGATGGTCTTATTGATAGCTGGTCCATCTGAAGTTGACTCTAAGGACTTGACCAAGACTCTAAGACACAAACTTGACCCTGGCTATACATGAAGGGTCGTATCTTATGCTAGTGAGCCTAGCCCAAATCAACTAGGGATCCAAAAATTTCCCTGTAAATATTTGAGATGGACTTGTAATCGAATTTATTTCCGCCTACTCGTTTGAGTAGGACTTGCTTCCATTTCAGTCCTACTCGTTTGAGAAGGACTTGCAAATTTTCAGCTTATATTTCCTGCCCACTCGTTTGAGTGGGACTTGCAATTTTATTTATGCAATTTTCTCTTACTTGTAACTTAGATTTTTTTGTATCTTTATTATGTGTTTGGATGAGTGCGAGTGCGTTTATTTGTCGTAACTGCTCTAATATTAGGTTATCTTTCTTTTTCTTCTTATTTTCTTTATAATCCTTCAGCGAATAGTTTAGAACGCTTGCCTAACCAAACTCATAAGTTATCCCCATTCCGATGAGTGGCTAATCGCTTTTAGCCCTCGGTATCGAAGAGCATTGGGATATAAAAAATGTTTTAAATAACTAAAGGTCTTATTTTTCTATTTAATTAAAAACTTATGGTTTACCCCGGGTTAGCGACGCATAGAACCACATATCGATGTGTGGGCTCTATTTTCGTTATCCATACGCTAGCTAGCCGATAGGCCGTGCGTACGGATTGAACACCCCTGGGTAAAGAGAGTTCCGAACTAACCCTCGAGATAGGAGGCGCGCTAACTCTACCGGATTGGGTTCCCCACCCAATAGCGGGGTTCTTAGCGTACTGCGGGCATTAAGAGGAATCCTCATCAGACGACGAGCCCGGTCGAATAGTCTTAATGTCTAGGTGAGTGATATTCCTAGAGATAGGTGAGCTCATACTTTTTGAACCTCCACAGCCAAGTTTCCTCTTTAATTAAATTGAAACTGTAGATCTCTAGTTATTTAAATCTATTTTTAATCCTAACGTAATTCGATACCGAGTGTTATCTCTTCATAGTCTTTAATATTAATCAATTTTCATCCTATTTTAGTTAAAATCAACAACTTGCTATTTCGGTAAAATAATAGTACTTTCGGAGTAGTAGGGATTATCAACCCATTCCCGGGAAATTTACGATCTGGATATTCCCCCGAATATTCTGTATTACTTGCGATAGGTGCACTTGACTACCTAAGCATGCCCACGACAATCGACTCATCGAACCAACCACCCACATAAGATTCTGTTCGCGGGCTTCATCAATTATCTACACTCCGAATATGCCCGACTAGAAGAGATCCCTCCAACACCTTCTCCCTTATGAAGTGGTGCTTGATCTCAATATGCTTGGTCCTTCCGTGACACACTGGATTATTTATCAGTTTTAGAGCATTCTCATTGTCACCCCGAACCAAATAGGCCCTTGCACTTCTTCATGAACATCCTCTACAAGCCTCCGCAACAAAATAGCTTCCGGATCAGCTAAGGCCGAAGCCTTATACTCAGCTTCTGTAGTAGACACGGACACTGAGTCTTGCTTCTTGCTACACCACGAAATGCAAGATGATCCACAAGTGAACACATAACCCAAAGTTGATCTTCGATCATCCGAGTCACCACTATAGTCAGCATCTGTGTATCCAAGCAAAGCAAAGTCTATATCCCTACTATAGTGGAGTCCCATATTAGAAGTTGTCTTGATATACTTCAAGATGTTCTTTGCCGCCACCAGATGAGACTTCCTTGGTTCAACAATAAACCGACTTACTTGGCCAACAGCATAAGCTATGTTTGGCCTAGTAATCGTCAGATAGATAAAGCTCCCTACAACAGCCCTGAACACCAAGGGATCAGGAAGAATCCTTCCTTCTTCTCGTCGAAGCTTCAGCTCATGATCTAGTGGAGTCGAGCAACTCTTCCCTCCGCCCATGCCGAATGGACTCAAAATGCGATCTGCATATCCTTTATAGAAAATGAGAATCCCGCTCTCCATCCTCTCCACTTCAAGACCGAGAAAGTGAAGAAGATCTCCCAAGTCTTTCATGGAAGCATATATCAAGCTCAGCCATGAGCCTGCTACTTCCTCTATGAATTCCCTGTGATGATCATATCATCCACATACAGTAGGACCAAGACTAGAAGCTCCCCCTTCTTCTTGACAAACAAGTTAGAATCTGAGTTGGGAGCAAGATAACCGCAGAATTGCAGATACTCTGCTATCTTCCTATGCCAAGCTTTAAGAGCTTGCTTCAACCCGTACAGAGCCTTCCTGAGCTTGCAGACATAGTCCGGATGAACTTCAGAAACAAATCCAAGTGGCTGATCCATGAAGATGTCATTGTCAATCTCTTCGTAAAGAAAAGCTTCTTCACATCAAGATGCCACATCCTCCATCCCTTGCAAGCAGCAAGACGATCACCACCGAACGAAGCATCTTTGCAACTGGACTAAAATCTCCTCATAGTACTCTCCATACAGCTGTGAGAATGCTCAAGCAACCAGGCGAGCCTTGTATCTATCAATGCTCCCATCAGCCTTCTTCTTCAACTTAAACAACCACTTACATGTCATCGGAGTAATGCCATCAACCTTGGGCACAAGGTCCCAAGTTTCATTCTTCTTGAGAGAAGCAATCTCTTCCTTCATGACATCATCCCACTTCTTGACACCAGTGGCCTCATTGAATTTTGCAGGCTCTCGCTCATCCATAGGACCTGCAAAGAAGTAGGAGACAAAACTCACTGCATTCCCATCACAGTATCGAGCAGGTGGCTTCACAACCCTCTTTGATATCCGAAGAGGTTGTTCCTTGCTCACTACCTCTGTTGCTTATTCAGGATCAACTCCACCTTCAGGCAAGCTTTGAGCAATGCTCCCCCTGCTTCCAGAGCCAGAAGCCTCAGCACTAGAGCTTGAAGCAATAGGAGCTGCAGGTGAAATAGCAAGCTCCTCTTCCAGAACTTCATCATCCACCTTCTGCTCATCATCAACCTTGCTCTCGATTAGCTCAACCGAGCCACCTCAATATGACGTCAGTTCTTCAAAGACCACGTCTCTTGATATAACAAACTTCTTCGTCGCAGGATCCATGCATTTCCATCCCTTCTTCCGCTCATCATTGCCAACAAAGACAAGCTTCCTTGCCTTTGCATCCAGCTTGGTCCTTGAAGCATCCGGGACATGCACATAGCAAGTTGATCCGAACACGCGAAGGTGTTCCACACTGGGCTTCTCCTTTAGCAGCATCTCAAAAAGAGTTTTCATGTTGATCGGGCTGAGCGGTATCCGATTGATGATGTAGGAAGCACAAGACATCCACTCTGCCCAGAAGGACCTTGGAATGTCTTTCGCATGAAGCCAGCATTTGCAAGTCTCCGTCAGATGAAGGATCTTCCACTCTGCTACTCCATTTTGTTGTAGAGTGTGAGCACAAGTAAGCTCTCTTTGGATCCCGTGCTTCTTGCAGAAGTTAGAAAACTCGGAAGAGACAAACTCACCACCGTTGTCTATTCTAAGCTTCTTGATCCGCAAGCCAAGCCGGCCCTCCACCAACTCCTTGGACTCCACAAACAAACGGAAGGCTTCACACTTCTCCTTAAAGAAATATACCCAAGTGTATCTTGAGTAGTCATCAATCAGAACGAGCATGTATCTGCTCCCACAAAGGCTAGCAGTGGCGGTTCGTCCCATCAAGTCTCCATGGATGCACTTCAATGGTCTCTTGCTCCTTGTTTGTGATTTATCAAACGAAAGGCGATGAGCTTTGCCATACTGACATCCCGCGAAAACGTGACTGTGGCCAAATGAAGATAGCTTAGGCAAGACTCTTACAAGGATTTTGTTTGCCATAGCTTTCAACTTCTCCATTCCTATATGCCCCAGCCATTCATGCCATATAGCAGTGCTATCGTTTGCTCTCATCCGATCAACATAAGAGTTAGTTGCAAGAACAAACAAGTTCTTCACTCTCCTCCCAACATGAGCAACATCAGCCTTAGCCACTGATACATTGTGAAGAAACTTCACTTTTGTTGGCCCAAAAAGAACGTGATAACCCGTGTCGACTGCATTGGTCATAGAGAAGAGGTTCTTCTTCATGCGCGGCACGTGATACACACTCCTTAATGTGAGTGGCCCCTTATCTCTACCCAAAGACACAACCCCCTCTTTCTCTACTGCATAAGCAGTATTATCAGCAGTTATGATAGCTTCGTTACCTGAATAAGCTTGCTAGGAAAAGAACTTTGACTTGTCTCCGGTGAGGTGATGACCACACTCGGAGTCCACGATCCACTCGTCGTTGAAGTCGACAACGGACAAAGCACGGACACAAGTGCCCGTCATGAAAGCTCCGCCCCATCAGAGCAAGCTTCCTCCTTTCCATCAGCATGCCCAGGCTGCAGTTTGACCTTGCAGTCAAGCTTGAAGTGTCCTCGCTGATGACACCTGTAGCACTTCAAGTTCTTCTTCCAATCCTTCTTAGGAGCAGCGCTCCTCTCTGGTTGATTAGAAGTGGAAGGCTCATTTTTAGCAGCAGTCTTCTTCTTCTTCCCTTCCCATCCCTTCTTCTTCTTTCCTAAGAAGAGAGCTTCACTGCCTTCCTGATTGACATTGACTCCCGCCATCTGCCTTGCCAAACTTTCCTGCGAAGCAAACAGGTTCTCAAGCTCCACCAGAGATGGCTGAGTAGGCCCAGCCTTGAACAGATGTCACCAAGGAAACACACTCCTTCCGCATGCCGCAGATTATGTGCCTTTTCATCTTAGCCTCAGAAATAGGCTCATAAGGATCAAAGGTTGATAGCTCACCACACAAGCTCTTCATCTTCAGAAAGAATTTTGAAATGGTCAGGTCTCCTTGAGTTGTCCTAGCCAACTCATTTTCCAGAAAATGAAGTCTTGCTACATTATTTTGATTGAACAACTCATCGATAGTTGTCCAAATATCAGCAGTAGAGTCACATCCAATGATGTGATCAAACAGTTCTGGTGACACATCTCTCTTGAGAACAAACTCCGCCTTTGCATTTGTTTTTCACCAGAGCCTCACCTGCTCAGCAGTACCAAAAGCAGCAGTTACTTCCTGTCTGTCATCACCACCGACGACATCCTATAGCTCCTCACCCAGAAGGTAACTCTTCATGCACGATTTCCACTTCTTAAAGTTAGTCAGCGTTAAGAGTTCAATACCAAGACCACTTGCATAGCTCACTTCCATTACAACAACCTTTGGTTAAGCTTACATATGCGCAGAGCAACAACAGAGCAACATAACACATTGTTCACCGCTCAATCAACTGACCTCGCTCTGATACCATGTTGAATTTCTCAAGTGGTCAGAGATAACCTAAAGCCAAATTAATATTCTCAGAACTATCCAGTTAACATTGATCATTCGGAAGGCCAAAGAGCAAGTTTAACCCCAAATGCAAATGGAAGAACAAGCAGATCTTATATTCATTAACACTTCTTTATAGGGCAAGGTATATGTAGCGAGACATGATTTTGCTAGTACACAAGCTAAAAATAGAAAGCACAAAACAAGCCAGACGGACAGCACTGGAGACCGCCGAGACCGCCCAGTCAGCCAAGGTCACCGAAGCTGCCCGAACTGCTACTGCTACAAGCCGAATAGCATACAGAGTCTGCCGAGACCGCGAGGTCGCGCGAACACACCGTTATTCGCTGACTGCTGATGAACTGAAGAACAGACTCCCTACCCGCATGAGACCGGCGAACAAGTTATTGGGACTTGGAAACGCTAAAGCAGAGAACCACTGACAAGCCGGAGAAGCGACCAGCTAAGACTACAGAGACCGCACACTTCAATGTACTTGACAGAAGCCAAAGCCAAACTCCTGGCTCCTTGAAGCTAGCCGCGCGACCTGCACATAGTAAACCGCCAGCTCTACTCAACCCGCGCGGACAGAGAAATCCAGACCGCAACAAATGACCAAGCCCCACTTACTATTCACTAAGTTACTATAGACGTGTCGGGGGGGTCTATTTATAGGCAAGGTGAGGAGTGTGGTCACCACCCTAGTGAATAGAGTCACCACCCCAGCTCGCGCACTAGCAAAGACTTTTCCGCTAAGTCCGCATGGACTTAGCCGGATTCCAAGAAAAACTGCCAGGAGCAATAACGAAGATGTTCACCAACAGTAAAACTCGCATCAGTCCGCCCATTCTATGCGGAAAAGGAACCAATCCGCATACCCCGCAAACTCCTCACAAGGACAGCCACCACTGCGACAGTCCGCACACTATATGTGCAGACAAGGAGGCAGTCCGCACAGCTCGAAAGCCAAGCCTCCAACAGCCACAAGTGCACGACCAACAGGTTGTCCGCCCAGTCAACAGCGGACTTGGAGGACACCACGGACACACTGAACTTGTCACTGAATGTGACCAAGTATAGAAAATAACTAAGAGCAAGTGCGAGCTCGGCGGACAAGGCCCAGTCTGCCTGCCCCAAAGCAGATCGCCAAACACACCACGAGAAGGCAGAGCTCGCAAGCCCTACTCGAACAGCTGCCAAGACATCGGCCACCTGGCGGACTTCAACACCAGTCCAATCAGTCCTCCACAGCAGCTAACACCTACTACACCACCAGAGCTCGGCAAAGGCCACAACCGAACTCCAAGGCCTGTCCGCAGCAGCAGACACCGCAGACTTGCTAGTCTGCAAAGCCTCCCGTGGAAAGAACACCCAATCCGTCGGTTAACACAAGCTTGCAAAACCACAAGGCCGCTGATCAGACTAAGCATAGCCTACAGTCTGTGAATCGTAGTTCGCTCAGGCCGCTTCGCTTGAAGCCCTTCCTTGGCCATAGGCCAACCAGGCCGCACAGGCCGGTCCTCAAGAACAGCCAAGCCATGGTACCCAGGCCGCAACAAGCAGCCCGCCCAGGCCGCGGACTCAGGCAGCTCAGGGCACACAGTCCGCCCGGCCTGCCCATCACCCACGTCCACTTCACAAATTTCAACAGACCCAACACATCCTCACCACCCCAAAACCCGAGCAGCCAACTCTTTATCATAAACCTGACAGCCCATTGTGGAAATAATCTGATCAGCACACCTCTTGGTGGATCCTGGCCAAGGCGCCTCTCAACGTGGTTTCGGGAATTGAATCCGGAGTGAAGCGAGGAAGGCAGATGTGTTTCTCTACATTCGAAGCGACTCCAGTGGATCCGGTGATGAGCGATCCAAGTTTTGGAGAATATAAATCTCTGAGTGGGGTTACAAAAATTTCTATTTTATCCGAGTGATTTTACATTCCCTCTAGATAATTTCTATGGTGGAATACTTTAGCGTTGATTCTTGATAGCATTGAATTAGTCGTGGTTTTCTTCGATAGATTTTTTTGCCTATCTTGATTTGTTTAATTTCGAGAGGATTGGCGAACCTCATTTTCTTTTTGTTGGGAGAGATCTACTGTTTCGAATCATAATTTTTGGTGGATCTCTTTTAGTACAACAACCGCTCAATCGGACTAGGTGGGTCCTTTTAGACTGAGAGAATATCGGCCTACAGCCTTTGTTCAATCTTAAACGGATTGGTTACCCGTACGTTATCATTTAATTAATAAAATTGAATAACGTGTGTGCTACGCTGAAAGTTTGTGTGAATGTAGAATTTGGACATCGAGAGGAATTCAAGTTTGTCCATAATATCCATGTCCGCATACAAGCCTGCATCAAGTTCCTGCGAGTTTGTTTCTAGTGTAATCAGCCGGGCCACATTCGGCATTTCTACCCGCAACTAGGTTGAGATGCTCCCCTTGTTTTTCCTCCGGCAACCCCGCGAGGATGAGGACAAGTGCGTGGTCGAGGATGGGGACCACGAGGAAGAAATCTTGAACCTGCTTGGGAGCAGATGTTTGTGCTAGATATGGCACAAGAGCCGAATCATAAGGACGAGATTGCAGGTATGTGATTTAATTAATACATTATAAGCATTCATCCTTAATTTGCCTATGATGCACTAGGAATCGAGCTTGAGTATTTACAATTAATACTTAGGCATCGTGATGGTTAGTGGGAAACCAACCCATACCATATTTGATACAGGCGCCACTCACTCATTTCTATCGATGGATTTTGTAAAAGATCTAGATGACATGCAATACATCACCTGTATCACTCGAAGAGTACGCCTCCCAGACGGCTCCGAGATGACTTTGTCCACTAATTGCGATTGGAAGTGTATATTAAAGGAAAACTTGTTGAAACCCCTGCGATGGAGTTGTGGATGCCAGAATTCAATCTTATTCTGGGCATGACATGGTTGGATTGGCACCATGCCAGGATTGATTGTGCGGCGAAGCAAATCATTTTGAGGCATGGATACTGCGAGGTCATCTTCCAAGGTATTAGATTTGTAGCCCGAATGTTATTGTCTTCAATAAAGGCTCTTAAGGCCCTTATGAAAGGGGACAAAGTATATATGATATGCTTTGAATTAGAGGAGATGGGGATGAACGTGAAAGACCTACGAGAAGTGCATAATTTCCCTGAGGTATTTCCAGAAAAGCTGTTTGGATTACCCCCACATGGAGAGGTGGACTTTCAGATTAAATTAGTACCGGGTGGCAAGCCAATCTCTTGGACCCCTTACAGAATGGCTCCAAAGGAACTCGCTGAGTTTAGAGTTTAGTTGCAAGAGTTAGTAGAATCAGGGTTTGTTTGCCACAATTCATCAGCTTGGGGAGTCCCTATACTGTTTGTTAAGAAAAAGGATGGATCACTACGGTTGTGCACAGACTCCCGGGAACTCAACTGGCTGACGGTGCGGAACACCTATCCTTTACCCCGGATCGACGAGTTATTCGATTAGTTGGTGGGAGCACATTTGTTTTCCAAATTGGATTTGCGCTCGGGGTACTATCAATTGAGGATACAAGAGGAAGATATTCAAAAGACATCAATTAGCTCGAGGTACGGCTTATACGAGTTCAAAGTGATTCTGTTTGTGCTCACAAACACACCTTCGTCATTCATGAGTTTGATGAACATGGTGTTCGAGCCATATTTAGATAATTTATCATCATCTTCATCGATGACATTTTGGTTTTTGCAAGGACAAAAGAGGAGCATGCTGAGCACTTGGCCTTAGTTTTGAAGAAGCTAAAAGAGCATCCCTTGTTTGCTAAGTTCAGCAAGTGTGAATTTTGGCTCCGGGAGGTTGCCTTCTTGGGCCATGTGATTAGTGGTGCTAGATTAGTGATGCTAAAGATCACGGCAGTGAACCGGTAACACAAGTAATATAAAATGGGCGAGTTTTCCCAAGTATCGATCTCTCAAGCAACACAGTAAGGTGGAGTTAATTTCGAGGAGGACTTGAGATTGAAGTCCTTAGGTCGGAGTTAACTAAGGGGGGTTTTGTATTTGCGGAAAAAGAAAATAAAAGGATAACAACTACTCCTATGCAATGTCGCTATGCGATGCTTCGCTAGGCGGGATGGAAGACTTGTCGGGCCGCTATGCACCGAATCACTAGGCGGATGGGCGAGTAGGCTTGCGGATGAGGTGGTTAGAATGGCGGAATGAGGGTCCTGAGCACCTATTCACTACGCACGACACTAGCAATTGCTAGTGCGACAAGGGTGGATGGTGGTGGATGAAATATGGCTCACCTCAAACAAATAAAGCGTAAAACAATACAAAATCACATAGACATGAATCTAATAAAGTTTACATATAAAGTGCAACAACATCAATATAAATGAAGTTTTAACACACATATACAACAATAAAGGAAGAACAAGTCAAGAGATCGACTGAATCTGAAGCCTTGCTGAGGATTCACGGTTGGAGTCATCGGGTTGTCAATCCGCATCCAAGCTCGGTCCTCAACTACGTCTGGGGTAGAGAAGGTCTGTCACCACCTTCCAATGGCCCGTCTTCTTCGTGTCACGATAGCAGACGAAAGTTGCAAGCTTCCCTTTGCTTGATGGCTATGGCGTTGAAGCTTGAAATGAACCCAAGAGATGATGGAGGAGGCCGAGAGGAAGCTCCGACTTGGATTTGGCGGTGAAAGCTTGCCTGGAGCACCTCCCTAGGGTGGAAGATGAAGGGGAACGACGGAACCCTTCCTCGAAGACGAAAATGGCGGAGAAATGTCGAGCGATCTCCGAAGGATTTTTTATTAGGGCGAGACCTGCGATATTTATAGAAAGCAGAATTGAACAATGCGCACGATCACAGGCGCATGACTAGTGGTCGTGCGTACTATGTCCAGTGATCGTGCGCACCGACATGGAAGATTAGGATGAAGAAATGGGATAACGCGCATGACTAGTGGCGCACGACCAGTGGTCGTGCGCACTAAGTTCAATGGTCATGCGATTCCCCCAGACAGGACTCCAGGAAAAGAGGAATCAATGCACACGATCAGTGTCGCATGACCATTGGTCGTGCGCACTATGTCTAGTGGTCGTGCGATTACCCCAAGCAGATTTTGGAAATCAGGGTACATTGCGCACGATCATCGGCGCACGACCAGTGGTCGTGCGCACTATATCCGATGATCGTGCACAATATTCCTACTTCTAAACGTCCCCGGAACACGCACGCGACCCCTAAACCCAGCATTGATATGTGCAGACATTCCAAACGAGCACAAAAAGGGAGTACAAATATTAAAAGTACAAAAATACACAACCACGGGCCTAAGTGTGCACTTCCTATGGAAATAAAGATAAGATGAAATATATACGATAACGAACTAAAAGTGAAGTGCAAGCGAAGGAAAACAAGCTCAGATGAGTCCGAAAATAGGTATAAAAAATGGACTCATCACACCCCCAGACTTAACTGTTTGCACGTCCCGAGCAAACAAAATCTAAGCAGATAGGGAAATTTACTAGCAAACAAAGAAATTGAAAAACAAAGTACAATGCGAAGTCGCATGCTCGCGTACGTAAAAATACAATAGAGAAAATTTCTAAGTATGTAGAATAGTTTATATTTTTCACAATGCGTATCAAACTTTTATGACTACTCAAAAATAGAATCACGGTGAATCAACCAGTCACGCATAGGAAGAAAGTAGGCATGCCACTAAGGTGAGATTTGCCAAAGACCGGGGCTCAGGATCACCTCCAAAGGAATCCACCAATGTCGGGGACCATACGCTTACCCGTTCACACTCTCTCCACGGCACTAGTTAGACTCAAGCGGAAATCCGTAGGACTTTAGGATAATCATGGGGCTTGGGTTACGGTGAGGTAAACAATGATAAAAAGGAAGGCTATGCACCTACCCCAAATGATCTAGTCTAAAAAGAATTCAACCGCTAATCACAATATATGCAGGTACACCACACCTCCAGACTTAACTTTTAACAAATGGGTGTGTGCACCACCTACTCCAAATATAATCACATTTCCAAAAAGATTTTCAATTTAAACTTTTTCACTTTTTTCTTTCTTTACAAATATTTTTCTTTTTTTCTTTTTCTTCATTTTATTTTCACAATTCAGCAGATATAAACTTGGGAGCACTTCCACATTTTCACAAATAATAACACCACATCACATCCCAACATGAAAATATAAAACACTAAACTCGACTTGGGTGTGCGACTAGGATAGGCTATGGGGCTTTGTTGAATGAAGATGGAGCTGAATCAAAAGAAGGGTAGGCACAACAGGGGTAGCGAGGATATGACATTAGGAATGGTACAAAGCTCAACCGGGCCAAAATGATGGCCTATATCACGCTTACGCTAGACTAACCAAGTACCCATGCTTCGAGAGTACCTTGGGGCAAGTTCTTAGCCACCGAGAAAGATGATCCTTCCTCCCGACTCGAGCGAAATGAGTCTAGTGACGGCTAAACACATTCCTATACTACCGTTTGATTCACACCAGATTCACCAACTTTTGAGTAGAATTAAAAGATCTTTATGCAAATAGAAAAGTTAAAACCATAAGCATACAGAAAAATTAAATCTACTCGAAGTTCTACACGAGACGAGAGCAGTTGACTAGAAACACAACAAGGTCAACATTTTACTCTGTCTCACAATCCTAAGCCAGCACAATAATTTTCCCAAATCTTACGAAGAAATGAGTTTAACTTGCGGCACACGAATAGCTAAGCACACGCTCAAGTGGGTGCAGTGGTGTGCAGTGCAATGAACTAATCAAAATAAAACTATAAAGGCTTTTAGTATGCACATGAGATGTGCACGTGCAAAAGGTAACAAAACTGGCTCTCCCCCAGACTTAAACTAAACTACACAGCATATGATAGAGAAATTAAAATCATAAAGAGCTAAGGGAAGAGGTTACCCAATGATCAGCCAGTGAGCATACCAGAAGATGCGTGGAAACCTGAAGCAGGCCCGCCATACGAAGAATCACAACCCCGCCACCACGAAGTTGTCAAGAATACCTGCAGGGGTGAGCTCCGCAAAAACAAAAGAAAAATATACAAAAAGAAATGCTAAAACTAAAATAGACATGAAAAATAAAAATGCAGGAAATATAAGATAACTACTGGGGTTATTGCCATCCCAGCATGACTTATTAAATTCTATAAAGTTCTAGCTAATGGGTCTATGAAAAGAAAAATGCACAGGTAACTGTTCTAAAATCCATTTCGGTAACGGGTACCGATACTGTGATAAAACAGTTACCCCTCTGCCTAAATAATCATACCTGCTCCTCGCAGGCAGAGGAAATAGGAAGTAGGAGGAGGAGGAGGCCTGGTCCTCACTCATCTCACCACAAAACAAATCCTTGCCTAGCAAGGTTTCGTCGACCAAAAGTTCGTTGGGGGTGAAGGTGACGGCAGGGGCTTCCACTGTGAAGGAGGTAGGAACCTCCTCACACAAGAGGATGCACTCGTTGACATCCTGAGTGTAATTCTCAACGTCAACCCAACTTACCTGTGGAGATTCAACCTGCACAGGCTCAGATAAGGAAGGGGGTTCAAGAAATAAAAGAGATGAAGAACATAAAGAAATAATCGGGGTAGTGATCCCGGTTTCACTCCCCAAAGGCTGAAGTAGAAAAATATCATCAGCATTGTCAACAATGCTACAAGGCTCGACCGGATCCATAGAGGCCTCCACCAAGACTTGGACTTCCTCCTTTGGTATCGAGGGAGAAACCTCGACACCAGGAAGGTTGTCCTCCTCCATGGGAGTGGAAACAATCCATGTATCACAAGCCTCAACTTGTGTTGCATCGTCGAAAATGTCATCAGAGATGACTGAAGTAGAATGCACAAAAGGCAGAAGAACTTTGCTTGGATAAAAGTCAAGCGCAGGTTCCTCACAAAGAATTGGCGCCACGCTTGGAGATGTATGCACATGAGAGATGGGCTCAGCCACGTCGAAGCCTAGATCAGCCACACATCTGGCGGTTGTGTCCACATCATTCCCTTCAACAAATGAAGGTGACAGGGATACATAACCAGATGATGAAGGTGTGCCACCAAGGGTAGGAGTCGGGATGATCCGGATGTCCGTCTCATCATCCTCTTCCATAACACGGAGGAACTCGGCACAATCCTTCAGGACATGATCTGTTCTACGACAATACAAACACTTTCTCCCATTACTCTGCGGTCCTTGTGGGGCCAGAGAGGAATAAGAAAACGGTGTATGTGGCGAGGATGATTGACCATAAGCTCGGGGCACAGTGTTTGAAGGGCTGTACGAATACAACATCTCATGCATTGTGCGCTGAGGCTTATGCTCAATATCTCTCGTAGGGCATTCATGACTAGCGTGGGAAGGCTTTCCACACCAACGACATTGGGCATACGAATATCGCCACATGGTGTCGAAATAGCAGATTCAAAATAAATTGTGCAAATTACTAAATCAAATAATAAATTACTACAATTGCCTAAACAAACAAGAAAAAGGCAGGAAAAATAAAAATAGAACAAAATAAAAGCAATTTACAAAGGAAAAGGAAAGCAATCTCACGTCTCCCTCTCCAGAAACTCACACGACTGTGTTCCTGTAACGCCACTGATTTTTCGATGATTTATTTGAATGGGCAACGTCAGATTTATGACGTCGTGGCATTACTTTTAACGTCGAGTTTTGGATTTAAGTAATTTTGGACTTGTTCGTCCAGTTTCGTCGCAACCCGAGCATTGTTTTTGGAGTCTCGGCGCGCGATCGAAGTTTTGGGTTTTGTCTATGTTCGCCGCATACTTTGACGGTTAATATCTCGGGAATGGCTCGTCGGATTCTGTTTTTGACATTGTCGTTGTGTTCTTAGCGTCAGTGTTTGCCTACGGCGTGAGTTTCGTTTAATTCGGCGACTTTGAGCCTCCGTTTTGATCTCATATTTCCATGTTCAACTATCTGAACATGATAATTTCTATATTAATGACTCATTGTTTTGATTCTCAGGAAGCCCTCCTAAAGGTGTGGGATTTCGTCGAACCAAACCTTATTTCTTTTTTTTCTGGGTACTGTATCGAGGTCGACGATCGTCGAGCGGGGCTCGTCGATTGTAATGTTTTCTGGGTGGCAATGTTGGTCGTTGTTGTTGCCTTGTCTTAGCGATGTAGGTTGTTGTTTGTTTAGTTTTACTAGTTTAGACATACTTTTGTTCGTGGGTTCGTGTCAGTTTGTTACAGCCCACTAAATTGTTAGTTGTTTGATACTTGCTAGCTGCTCATTTATTTAAATGTGGATGTGGATTACTTGTTCTCTGGGAGTATTTATGCTAGGAATGCATGTTAGGTATTTTCAACTATAAAATCTACTACAATTACTTCATGCATTGCATAATTTGAAACTCTAACTTGTTATTTTTAGCGACCGTAAAAGTTATCTTTCCTACTATAATAAATTTAGAGTCTTGCATAGCATGAGTTGTCCTTTAGGGACATTTTTACTCATGTATGATGTTTGAGTTAATCTAATCAAGTATTTTTCCGCAGCGTATAATATATTTTGATTCATGGACTAGATGAGCCACTAAGCCGAGCGATACGGCTAACTACTGCACTTAACTGATTTTCCTTAAAATAACTTAAAAAGAACCTTTCTTCATGTTTAGTTTGGTGTCTTCCTGAGCGTCTGCAGTTATCCCCTGCTGATGTGGCATCATGACGCGCATTTTCCCGTACTCTGATTAGCTTTTTATATGCGGTGAAAATGCGGGTTGTGACAGTTGGTATCACAGGGAGGTTGCTTGACAATTTGTCGGGCAACCTTTCCTTATTGGTATTAGGTGTTTAGCCTCATATCATACACACACCGATATGTCATCAGCACGTCTTGGCTGAAGCACGAACACTACACTCATAACATAACATGAAGTATACGAGGCATATTATGTAGTATGGGATGCATAATATGTGTCTATATATGGATCCACCATAGGGGCAACATGTGAGGGTTATGTAGTATGGGATGCATAACCTCACCACATGAATGCGACTAACACGTTTATTTTTCGTTGCATGAGAATGTCATGTAGTATGGGATGCATAACATTTTCATGCATACGCCGCTCATAATATGCATTAGGGCCTTTTTAGAATGCATAGCACAATCATGCATAGCATAACATTGCATAAGAACAACGTACCAATCTAAAGATTTGCGGGATGACATACGTACACACATGGTTTTAAAGCAGAAAATGAATATAGACCCATGCATTCATGCCATAGGGACAAAGGTCAATATGATGAGAGGATATCATCCTAAGTAGGACATAACATCATTATAAAATCCTAGAGCAAGTTGCTGCATAAGCAAGTGTCTTTTAAGTATGGTCTAAACTAGTCGCGTGGCTTTGTTGTAAGCTAGGATTTTGATGAGTTGTTCGTTTGCTTTTTTAGAAATGCCGCCAAAGCGTCCTGCGACGAGGTCGACTACCCAGTCGGAGGGTGAGTCATCAGGTGCGCAAAGTCACGTGATTATCGAGAGTCTGCTTCAGAGCAATGAGGCTCTGTCGAGACAATTGGTAGCGATGCAATCGCAAATTGAGTCTCTGTTGTCTGCCGCTCCCACGCAGCAACCTTTAGCGCAAGAGCCCGCTGTGGGCCAGGCCGTTCCCGATACCCCTGATCCTCTGGTGCCCCCGATGGCGATACCACCAGAAATGAATTTCATATCGCACTTCCAGCGCTTGGGACCTCCCACCTTTGACGGGAGTGCTGACTTTCTGATTATAGACGTTTGGATCATCCTCATCGAGGAGATGTTTTCGTATTCCGGGATTCTGGAATCCCAAAAGGTGATGATTGCAGCCTATCAGTTAAAAGGCCTGGCTAAGAGTTGGTGGATTCGGGAAAGAGAGAGTTTGAAGGAAGGTTGTTCCTGGGAATCTTTTAAGAAGATATTGCTGAAGAAGTTTCTACCCTCGGTCGAGTAAAACCGCCTGATGAATAACTTCCTGCATTTAAAGCAGAGACAGCTCACCGTGAGCGAGTACGAGATTGTGTTGGAACACCCTATTACTGATTTGGGCAAGGATCATTATGTCCTTAGGAAAATTGTTTTGACCTCCTTGTATAGTTTTTAAGGTCAATTAGATTGAGTCTAAGGGTTAGAATTTAGGCTTGAAAGCAGCCCCCAAGACCCTCAGATCAGAAATTCAAATTCAGGAGACTAAGTCATTTTCGTCGAGCTCAGGTCGACGAATCATCGAACTCAGTTTGACTATCTCTGAGCTCAGTTCAACGAGTCGTCGAACGCCGTTCGACGATATTCTAGCTTAGATCGACGTTTTTGTCTCTAGCTGTTTTCCCAGTCTCTGAGCTCAGGTCGACGATAGTTGAGCTCAGGTCGACGATTTTCTGGAGAGATCGACGATTCTCAAGATTCAAATTCAGACAGTTATGGAATTCTATCTTATTTATTCCCAGCATTTATTTCAAGGATCTTGTTGTCGTTTCAATTAATCTGGAGCAAGTTTCAAGGGAGATTTAAAGGAATGTTTTCTAGGACATTCCTCCAGAGACAAAATTCATTTAAGGAAGTCATTAATGAGTGGATAACGGCTATCTTGGAGACAGAGAATCAATTCATTCTTTTCAGATCTAAGGAATAAAAGAGGATTTTATTCTTCTACTGCTAACAGTTACACACAGAAAGAGAACAGTCACATACAGACACACAGACAGAATTCATTTAAAACACACACCACTAAAGGAGAACAACATACAGAAAATAAGATTTTCTAGATCTCTTTTGACTCAAGTGTTCAAAGGCTTCATCCATCAAGACTCTAGACACTACATATTTCAGCAACTGCTGGAATCATCCTTTGCAGGAGATCTCATCTACTGAAGGCCTATCACACTAGTGCAAAGCTTATTTTCCTGGACAACTTCCAGATCTCAGGGGGAGCTTTGACAACATCATCCAATAGTCTTCTCTCTGATTGTTAATAGAGAAGAACATCTCACCTCTACTGTAATAGGGTTTCTCAAAACTCCCTTCAAAAGTTTTGTGCGGGTTTTTGAGACCTTATCAAAACTCAGTGGTGGCAAGAAACCTGATCAAAAAATCTAGTTTGGTTTTTGAGCACCTTATCAAAAGCTCATTGGTGCCCAGGACACCTGATCAACTCATCCTGCAGTGGATTCCTACCTAGGGTGGTAGAAGAGTGGATGTACCCAGATTGATTGGGGAACCACTATAGCTCCTTGTGTCTTCTGGTCGCTATATTTTGTTTGCTGTATGCTGTGTTTTTATTTCTTGCTTTCATAATTTTTATTTACTGCAAGCACCATACACATATATTTAAATTAATTCTTCCACTGCAAAATAAATTTTTAACTTGAAAATAATTTTAATATACTCTATTCACCCCCCCCCCCCCTGTAGAGTTAAGGTAGATCTTATCCCCACTTGAAATTGGTATCAGAGGGAGGTTGGTTGTTATTCAACTAAATCTTCATCAGATTAGTTGCTCCTACAGGCTAACACCTGAACCAAAAGTTCTCTGATAAGATCAATCTTTTATAGAGGGTTTTTATTTTTATTATTTGTATTATATTTATCTTTATATAAAACCATGGCACAGAACAAAGATTACGCTAGCACTAGACCTCCAGTGTGCAATCTATCTAAGTTTGCACTTTGGAAGACAAGGATAAGATTGTACATGAATTCTATTGATGAAGATATCTTTAATTCTGTTTTGATAGTGTGTCCAAGACCCCCAGCAAATACAAGTACTGATAATACGTTTGCAGTCAATTTTATTAGGATATTTTCGGGGTTTTAAAGCCAATCATGTCTTGTATAGTACTTGTTTTGATTCCCCTTTGTATATATTTTTGTCGCTTATGCATTTTTTCTGCTTTTTGCAGGTTTTCACGGCTTTCAGCCGAATTTTGCTGTGACACGCCCCAAGGTCACGCCCTACCAGGGCGTGTACCTAGGGCGTGTAACCCAGAGGAATGAAGCAATTGGTCCGAAACTGCATTCCGTGGAAACTTAGTGTACACGCCCTCGGTCACGCCCGTGACACACCCGACACGGGCGTGTACTATAGGCGTGTCCCCAGGTTCCGAGGAATCGCCGCAGCGCGCTCGTTTTTCCAGCCCCACCGTCGCACCGAAAGTGTCACGCCCCAGGGTCACGCCTGACCCGGGCGTGACATATGGGCGTGTACTTCAGCAATTCCGCCCGTCACCTCCAGCATTCAATTTCAGCTCCCAAAGTCACGCCGCAAAGAACACGCCCCAGGGTCACGCCCTACCAGGGCGTGACTTCTGGGCGTGTACCGCAACAACTCCGTCAGAATTCAATTCCTGCCCGAAAAAGTCGCGCCGAATGTGTCACGCCCCAGGGTCACGCCCTACCAGGGCGTGACAGGGGGGCGTGACCCGACCCGAAAAATTCTATAAATAGAGCCCAACTCCAGGGGTTTTAGGACAACTTTTCGCTTTGAGAGGGGAGGTTCTGTCCTTTGTTTTTCTGAACTTTTTAAGCATGTATTTTCATTTCTAGTTCGTAGCTCTAGCTTTATGCTTTCCCTGTATTAGCTCCTAGCTTCTTTTTGTAGTATGATGCTAATGATAGTGTAGTTTCCTTTTCATGTTCTTGTAATCTCTCATTTTCAAGCTGTAGATCACTGTTTCTCTTAATAAAAAGTGTTGTTTTCTTTTTCGTTCCTGCTCTGTTTACAGTATTTTTCTTCTACTCATCTCCCTCTTCCACCTCACCATGATTAACTAATCCTCCATGTACTCGATCTAATTGATCCGAGGTTCGAGTGATTAGGTTATGATGCTTTGAATCTTACATTTCCTTTTTAGGGTTTAGCTTTGAATTACTCTTGATTTATCACGGGTTGGAGGTATATTATCGATATATACTCTCCACCTTTGCTTTCATTCTGGGCTAGCCGAGAGGCCGAAGGTTTGAAATGAGCACTCAAGAGTAAAGGGAGTTGTTCGCACCCCTCGAGAGAGGCAGACGTTCAAATCTCCCGGATTGGAGTAAAATCCATTAGAGGGGTTCACCGCGTAAAGCGAGTTTTAGGCCTCCGATTTAGGCGAAAGTCGGTCGGACCTTCCTAAACTCAGTTAGGCACGGCCTTCGAGAGAAGCGTGTCAATATTCATGGAACCTCCACGGTCAAGGACCTTTACCCTAATTAGCTTAGGTTTATTTATCGTATTTTTCTAACCACTCTTGCCGAGGTGATTTCTGATCGAGTGCATTTTCCCTTCATCGTTACTAAGCTTAAGTTAATCGCTCTTTTAGCTCTCTTTATCTTTTCATACAAGTAGTTCTCTTCTTTTAGTACATTTAGCCAAACCTTATTTTTTCCGTCGATAAAATAATAGATTTCGTGTGAGTAAGCTTACTCAACTGTTCCCGAATTTCAATACGACACTTGTGTCCCCTAGCTGCATTTCGATAGGTATACTTGCCTTGATGAATTGTTAGTTTGGTATTTTCTCTTTGCAGATATCTCAGAGACAATCAAGTTTTTGGCGCCGTTGCCGGGGAAGCAACGCTTGTTGATAAATTGAAAACGCGAATATATTAATTTTATCACTTCTCTTTCTCAGCCTCCTTCTTATATTTTTTCCGCCTACTCACTTGAGTTAAATGGCTGGATTTTGTTAAGTGTGCGTATTTTTAATTTTTCCGCCTACTCACTTGAGTTAATTGGCTGGATTTATTTCAAGCAAGTGTGCGTATTTTATTTTTCCGCCTACTCACTTGAGTTCATTGGCAGGCTTTATTTCAGTAGAGTGTGTTTACTTTCTGTCGAGTGGGTGTGTTTTAATTTTCTGACGAGTGCGTGAGTATAGCTTTTCATTTTCGCCTACTCGCACAGAGATAAGTGGCTGGATTTTAATTACCGCATTCGTAATAGAAACCCACATCACAAAATTTTCTACACCACCTAACTCTCTCGAAAAGGGCAAAGTGGCTCTAAATGCCACTATCTTGTCTAGTACCTTGCGAACCCTTCACCGGGTAGCCCTTGGGAAGTTCGGGAGTTAAAATATAAAAAAATCTATTTCAAAAAAAAAAACTTTTCCAACTTCATTAGCTTTTTTTTTTTTTTACTTTTTAGTCTTGCTTCTCCTCTTTTCTTCTAGTGTATGACCCGCGGTAGTCCGTCGGTTACTTTGGACCTGGACCACGAAATTGAGCGTACTCTTCGGAGAAGATCGCGATTTCAAGGCCCTACTACCCAAGTGCCGGTTGAGGATTCCGAGTCATTTTCTACCTTAAGAATGGCAGAACCCAACGTGGAGGAAGTCGTGCAAAGGCCTATGTCCTATTATGCACGACCAAATCTCGAGGGTACAGAAACGAGTATAGTTCGCCCTGCAATAAATAATAATAATTTTGAACTGAAGCCTAGCATAATTCAAATGGTGCAGCAGTATGTGCAATTTGACGGGCTTCAAGATGAAGACCCGAACGCACATATAGCCAGCTTTCTTGAGATTTGTGACACCTTCAAGATAAATGGTGTCACAAATGATGCTATTAGGCTAAGATTATTTCCTTTCTCTCTTAGAATTAAGGCTAAGCAGTGGCTGAACACCCTTCCTAAAAATAGCATAACTACTTGGACGCAATTAACTGAAAAATTTTTGGCCAAGTATTTTCCGCCTGCTAAAACTGCTAAACTTAGGAATGACATTTCTGCCTTTGGACAGATAGACTCTGAGACCCTTTACGAAACCTGGGAAAGATTTAAAGAATTATTAAGACGATGCCCACATCACGCTCTGCCTGTATGGTTGCAGGTGCAGACGTTTTATAATGGGCTAAATCAAAGCACGAAGCAAATGATAGACGCAGCTTCTGGCGGTACTTTAAACCATAAGACCCCGGAAGCAGCTCTTGAGCTGTTTGAAGACATGGCCATGAACACTTACCAGTGGAATGTGCCTAGGTCCCGCCCAAACAAACCTGCAGGTCTCTTTGAAGTGGACAACGTCTCACAACTCGCACTGCAAGTTGAAATATTAAGCAAAAAAATTACGGAGATGACTGCTGCCTCCGCCCCTCAGGTATGGGAATCTGCAACTCCTCCCGCCGAACATTTGGATTATGTAAATAATATGCCTAGAACTGCTTTTAATAATTTTTCTGCTGCGAATTATCATCCTCCTGGTTTTAATTTTCCGAATAGTTATAATCCTGCGTTAAGAAATCATCCGAATTTTTCGTGGAGCAATCCATCGAATGCTGTGCGCCCGCCACCGCAAAGTGATTTTTCTGCTCCACCACCACCTCCTCAAAGTTTTCCAAAACCTCCAAATTTGGAGGAAGTGTTTTCAAAATACATGAATGCTAATGACGCTACAATTAGGACCTTAACCGGAAGTGTTAAAAACTTAGAAAATCAGGTAGGACAGCTCGCTAAAATGATTTCTGAGCGACCCGTAGGGTCTCTTCCTTCCAATACCGAGCCCAACCCGAGAGAGCAAGCGAAAGCTATAACTCTTCGGAGTGGGAAGAAAGTTCCTGGTATGGTAAGTGAAGAACCCGAGGCAAGCTCCGCTCCCGTTTTTAAAAATCAAAGCTCCGTTCCCCTTTAAAAATTCCATCCTCTGCCGAAGACATTATCACCCCTATCGTAGAAAAAGAACTCACTCCCCCACCCACCTTTAAAAATAATCCATCCCCGCCATACCCTTCCGAACTTAATAAACAACGACAGGATGATCAATACACTCGTTTTTTGGAAATGTTTAGGCAAATCCACGTAAATCTGCCTTTCCACGAAGCCATATCCCAGATGCCGAAGTACGCGAAATACATTAAGGACCTCCTAACTAACAAGAAGAAGTTAGAGAACCTTTCTCATGTCACGTTAAATGCCGCGTGCTCGGCGGTTTTGACAAACGGATTACCGAAAAAAATCAGTGACCCGGGTAGTTTCTCTATCCCGTGTGTCTTTGGTGATCTCTTTGTCAAACACGCTTTAGCCGACTTAGGTGCGAGTATTAATCTTATGCCCCTCTCGTTGTTTAAAAAGTTAGGAATTGGTAGTCTCAACCCCACACGAATGAGTATCCAGCTAGCCGACAGGTCAGTCAAATACCCGTTAGGAATAGTGGAGGACGTCCTAGTCAAAGTTGACAAGTTCATCTTCCCGGTGGACTTTGTCATTTTAGATATCGAAGAAGACGTCGAGGTTCCCCTGATCCTTGGCCGACCCTTCCTTGCCACCTCCCGAGCTATCATTGATGTAAGCAATGGTAAGCTCTTCCTTCGAGTGGGCGACGATGAGGTAACTTTCTCTATCACCCCCTCGATGAAGAACACACTAGCTAATGATGACTCCTGTTTTTTCATGGATACCATAAGTGAAGAATCCTTCTCTCCCACCTCTGATTTTGACAAAGAATTTTCCAATTTTTGTTCCTCTCCTACTCTTCCAACTGAATCTCTACACCTAAGTGAAGAATCCTCCACTCGCCCCTCTGATTTTGAAAAAGAATTTTTTGATTTCTGTTCCTCTTCTACTTTTCCAACTGAATCGCTGCACGAAGCCTCCATGGCCGCTAGCAACACCCCTTTAAATTTTACATATAAAAAAGTGTACGAGGACATAGTTTTTGAAAAAGAACAAATTTCCAAGACCTCGTATGATGACCCCCCTACCTTGGAACTGAAAGAACTACCAGAGCACCTTCAATACGCTTTCTTAGAAAAGGACTCTAAGCTGCATGTCATAATTTCGGCCTACCTCACGGATGCACAAAAAAATAAACTTCTTTCAATTTTACAAAAGCATCGCCAAGCTATTGCTTGGCAGATATCTGATATCAAGGGCATAAGCCCATCTTTCTGCACTCATAAAATCTTAATGGAAGATAATTCTCGTAACTCTATACAACCTCAGCGTCGTATAAACCCAAACATGAAAGACGTAGTTAAGGGCGAGGTTATGAAATTGTTAGACGCAGGAATTATCTATCCTATATCCGACAGTAAGTGGGTTAGCCCAGTACAGGTAGTACCAAAGAAGGGAGGGATAACGGTCGTAAGTAATGAAAATAATGAATTAATCCCGACTCGGACGGTGACCGGATGGCGAATGTGTATAGATTACCGTAAGTTGAATGACGCCACCCGCAAGGATCACTTCCCCTTGCCGTTCATTGATCAAATTTTAGAAAGACTTTCCGGACATAGCTTTTATTGTTTTCTCGATGGCCTCTCGGGGTATCTTCAAATCCCCATCTCCCCCGAGGACCAGGAGAAAACTACGTTTACTTGTCCCTTTGGCACCTTCGCCTACCGAAGAATGCCGTTTGGATTGTGCAATGCGCCGGCTACATTCCAACGATGTATGCTCGCCATCTTTGACAAGTACGTAGAAAGCATTATGGAAGTCTTCATGGATGATTTCTCCGTCTTCGGGAATTCCTTCGATAGTTGCTTAGAGAACCTCGAAAAAGTCTTAGAGCGATGCGAAGAAACTAACCTCGCCTTAAATTGGGAAAAATGTCATTTTATGGTAAGGGAAGGGTTAGTTTTGGGACATAAAATTTCTGAAAGGGGTATTGAAGTAGACGTTGCGAAAATAGAAGTTATCGAGAAACTGCCGCCACCTACGAACATAAAAGCCATAAGAAGTTTCCTGGGTCATGCGGGTTTCTACCGCCGCTTCATAAAGGACTTTTCCAAAATCACCAAGCCCCTTACCCATCTCTTAGAAAAAGACGCCCCATTCATCTTTGATGACCTATGTCTAGCTGCCTTCAATTTAATAAAAGAAAAATTAGTTAATGCGCCAATCATGATAGCTCCGGTGTGGGATCTTCCATTTGAAATAATGTGTGATGCGAGTAGTTATGCGGTGGGAGCCGTACTAGGTCAACGTATTTCCAAAAACTTCCACCCCATTTATTACGCTAGTAAAACACTCACATCTGCACAGGAAAATTACACCACAACCGAGAAGGAGCTCTTAGCTGTAGTATTCGCATTTGACAAATTTCGCCCTTATATTACTCTTTCGAAAATTATTGTTTTTACGGACCACTCGGCCCTCAAATATCTTCTCTCTAAAACGGATGCCAAGCCTCGCTTGATTCGCTGGGTCTTACTCCTCCAGGAGTTTGACTTAGAGATCCGTGATAAGCGAGGTGCCGAGAACTTGGCCGCCGACCACCTTTCGCGCCTAGACAACCCGTTTATAGAACAATTAGATGAAAATTCTTTTCATTACTTTTTCCCTGATGAGAAGCTTTTCGTAATTAACACATCTACTTCTCCTTGGTTTGCCCGCATCGCCAACTATCTAGTGGCCCGTGTGCTCCCAAAAGAGTTTTCATCTCAGCAAAAGAAGAAATTCTTTTCTGAGCTGAAGAACTACTTTTGGGAGGACCCGCATCTTTTTAAAGTCTGTGCAGACCAAGTGATCAGGAGGTGTGTTTCCTTTGAGGAAGGATTAGATATTATTAAACATTTGCATGAAGGACCGACAGGTGGGCACTATCAAGCTGCTCGCACCGCTCACAAAGTGTTAAGCGCGGGTTTTTACTGGCCCAGCCTGTTTAAAGACGCGCATGCCTTTGTGAGTAGGTGTGATAGTTGCCAACGGTCGGGGAATATTTCGAATAAAAATGAAATGCCACAAAATTATTTTCTAGAGTGCGAAGTTTTCGACCTCTGGGGGATTGATTTTGTTGGCCCTTTTCCTTCTAGCTTCGGGAATAAGTACATTTTAGTTGTCGTTGATTATGTTTCACGTTGGGCCGAAGCCCAAGCTCTTCCTACGAATGACGCCCGAGTCGTAGTTAATTTCCTCAAAAAATTATTTTCTCGATTCGGTACGCCGCGCGCTATCGTTAGTGATAGGGGTTCCCATTTCTGTATCGCACAATTTTCAAAAATCCTAACTAAATATGGCGTTACTCATAAGCTTTCCACTGCCTACCACCCCCAAACTAACGGACAAGTCGAAGTAGTAAATAGAGAAATAAAAAGAATTTTAGAAAAGTCTGTTTCAACATCTAGAAAAGACTGGTCCGCCAAATTAGACGATGCTCTATGGGCCTACCGAACAGCATACAAAACCGCCCTCGGCTGTACACCATATCGGTTGGTTTATGGAAAATCGTGTCATTTACCCGTAGAGTTAGAGCACCGCGCCTTTTGGGCCTTACGATTTTTAAACTTCGATCCCCACTCTGTCGGCGATTTTCGAAAATTTCAACTTAACGAACTCGACGAGTGGCGCTCTTACGCGTATGAAAATAACAGACTTTATAAAGAGCGGACGAAGCGTTTACACGACCGACATCTTAGGTACCCAAAAATCTTTAAGCCAGGCGACCAAGTGCTTCTTTATAACTCTCGTTTACGTTTATTCCCGGGTAAATTAAAATCACGTTGGTCTGGGCCTTTTACTGTTTTAGAAGTCTTTTCTTATGGTACTGTTTTAATTTCTCACCCGGATAAGGGTACTTTCAAAGTGAATGGTCAGCGTCTTAAACTGTATTTCTGTGATGATGTCAGTTTAAACCCTGTTAACTCTATCTTTCCGGTCCTGACATTTGATTAATCTGAACATTATTTTACTCACAAACTTTGACATTTATTCGAACTTTATTGTTAAACAATATTTGGGACACTATTATTTTGATGCGTCGAGCTCAAACGACGCTTTAAACAAAGGGCGCTCTTGGGAGGCAACCCAAGTTATCTTTTTCTGTTTTCTTTATTTTACACTTTTTGCCCCGAATGGCTCCGGCAAGCTGAAACTTCTGCGATCGCCTGCTCCAACGGTTCTGCTTCCATGCCAAAGTCCGCTGGAAGACGTTTCATGAAGATCCACAGCATAGGCATGGAGGAGCTGCATCACTCAACTTGCCCTGCAAAATAAAACCGGGGAAGTACCTGCTTTTCAATTCTGTCTTTTATTTCTATACTTTACTTTTCTCTCGTTCTCCGACCTCCTTCTCCATTGCGGACAATGTAGATTTTAAGCTTGGGGGAGGACTTCCTCCTTCTTTTTGTTTTCTTTTTGTTTTGTAAATATCCCAAACAAATCCAAAATTTCAAAAAATTTCATAAAACTCTTATCTATATATAGCTGCATTTTGGTATTTCAATAAGTACCCCATGTTTATGTTTTGTTTTTCTCAAACTTCTTTATAAACAACGTAGTTAATTATAATTTTTCTAATCATTCTTTTTAATCATATTTCACAAGTAACATGTTGGCCATGCTGTGTTTCTAATTCACGGTAGCATGTTAAGGTAAAATATTTCTCTAAACCGTGCATTTCTATTATGGTTTTTCGTTCTTTATTTTCTTTACTTTCTCTAAAAATTTATCATCCACTATTTTCCTTTTCGTCTTTAGATGATTTTTGTAAGAACATATTTTGAATAACGTAGTAGATATGAACGATCCAAGTGACATATTATTTTTATTTTCAAGATAATTTCATCAATCTTCTTTTATTATCTCGAACTTGCTTTTTGAAATTTATCGACTCTATGTTTTAAATAAATTTAAAAAAAAATGCGTGAAAATGATTTAGGCCATTTTTGTTTACGTTTGAGCTTTCTTGCCAACCTAAACTCTTTTACCACTAGTTAGCCGCTTTTGAGCCATTTTTCCAAATTCATTTGATAAACTCCACACACATTTTCATTTTCACCAAAGCCCAAATTCCTACCTATCTAATCACGCTAATTTTGTTTGATAGGAAATTTTGTCTTATCTGTGGAGATATTGTTGAAAAAGGTGTACTCAAAAGCAATATATTGAAAAGAAAAAGAAAAAAAAAACAAAAATGAATGAAAATAATAAAAAAAAAATGAGAAAAAAAAATGAGATAAATAATCATAAAGAGAAAAAAATAAATTTATTTATACATATTTTGTTTAAAATAAATTTATTTTTTTTGAAACTCGTTGTTTTGGTTTAGTGTGATTTTTAAGCCTCCATGTTTATATTTGAATTCCACTCCTATTCATATTCCTAAACCAAACGTTTCGGTCCTATTAAGTCCTTTTGATTCACGCCCTTTTTTTAATTTTATTTAACAACTAAGAAAAGAAGAAAAGTAAATCAGTTTTAGTTTTGGATTTAAACTTAGATTTTTGTTATTTAATTGATATAATTATAATGCGTTGCTTGGATGTAGTAATAACTCAATACGTTCTTTTCATTTTCATTGCCTTACTTAAATCTATTTAAAGAATTTCGTCAAAATTCTGGATGATTTATTTTTATTAAGTAAAGTTTATAAGAGTTAAACCATACCTAAATAATTGTTTTAGATTTACGTTTTACATTCTCCCTACCTAGAATTTCGCATAGTACTTGTGTGAGTATGATTAAAACTTTTTAAATTAGTCACTTTTTATGATTAACTTGTCTTTATATCTTTGCTTGGGGACAAGCAAAACTTAAGCTTGGGGGAATTTGATAATACGTTTGCAGTCAATTTTATTAGGATATTTTCGGGGTTTTAAAGCCAATCATGTCTTGTATAGTACTTGTTTTGATTCCCCTTTGTATATATTTTTGTCGCTTATGCATTTTTTCTGCTTTTTGCAGGTTTTCACGGCTTTCAGCCGAATTTTGCTGTGACACGCCCCAAGGTCACGCCCTACCAGGGCGTGTACCTAGGGCGTGTAACCCAGAGGAATGAAGCAATTGGTCTGAAACTGCATTCCGTGGAAACTTAGTGTACACGCCCTCGGTCACGCCCGTGACACACCCGACACGGGCGTGTACTATAGGCGTGTCCCCAGGTTCCGAGGAATCGCCGCAGCGCGCTCGTTTTTCCAGCCCCACCGTCGCACCGAAAGTGTCACGCCCCAGGGTCACGCCTGACCCGGGCGTGACATATGGGCGTGTACTTCAGCAATTCTGCCCGTCACCTCCAGCATTGAATTTCAGCTCCCAAAGTCACGCCGCAAAGAACACGCCCCAGGGTCACGCCCTACCAGGGCGTGACTTCTGGGCGTGTACCGCAACAACTCCGTCAGAATTCAATTCCTGCCCGAAAAAGTCGCGCCGAATGTGTCACGCCCCAGGGTCACGCCCTACCAGGGCGTGACAGGGGGGCGTGACCCGACCCAAAAAATTCTATAAATAGAGCCCAACTCCAGGGGTTTTAGGACAACTTTTCGCTTTGAGAGGGGAGGTTCTGTCCTTTGTTTTTCTGAACTTTTTAAGCATGTATTTTCATTTCTAGTTCGTAGCTCTAGCTTTATGCTTTCCCTGTATTAGCTCCTAGCTTCTTTCTGTAGTATGATGCTAATGATAGTGTAGTTTCCTTTTCATGTTCTTGTAATCTCTCATTTTCAAGCTGTAGATCACTGTTTATCTTAATAAAAAGTGTTGTTTTCTTTTTCGTTCCTGCTCTGTTTTCAGTATTTTTCTTCTACTCATCTCCCTCTTCCACCTCACCATGATTAACTAATCCTCCATGTACTCGATCTAATTGATCTGAGGTTCGAGTGATTAGGTTATGATGCTTTGAATCTTACCTTTCCTTTTAGGGTTTAGCTTTGAATTACTCTTGATTTATCACGGGTTGGAGGTATATTATCGATATATACTCTCCACCTTTGCTTTCATTCTGGGCTAGCCGAGGGGCCGAAGGTTTGAAATGAGCACTCAAGAGTAAAGGGAGTTGTTCGCACCCCTCGAGAGAGGCAGACGTTCAAATCTCCCGGATTGGAGTAAAATCCATTAGAGGGGTTCACCGCGTAAAGCAAGTTTTAGGCCTCCGATTTAGGCAAAAGTCGGTCGGACCTTCCTAAACTCAGTTAGGCACGGCCTTCGAGAGAAGCGTGTCAATATTCATGGAACCTCCACGGTCAAGGACCTTTACCCTAATTAGCTTAGGTTTATTTATCGTATTTTTCTAACCACTCTTGCCGAGGTGATTTCTGATCGAGTGCATTTTCCCTTCATCGTTACTAAGCTTAAGTTAATCGCTCTTTTAGCTCTCTTTATCTTTTCATACAAGTAGTTCTCTTCTTTTAGTACATTTAGCCAAACCTTATTTTTGCCGTCGATAAAATAATAGATTTCGTGTGAGTAAGCTTACTCAACTGTTCCCAGATTTCAATACGACACTTGTGTCCCCTAGCTGCATTTCGATAGGTATACTTGCCTTGATGAATTGTTAGTTTGGTATTTTCTCTTTGCAGATATCTCAGAGACAATCAAGTACAAGTGCTGTTCCACCTCCTTCAGGAACAGATGCAGAAATCAAAAACTGGAATGTTGCAGATGCCAAAGCAATGAACATTTTGGCACAAACCATGTCTGATGAAATATTTCAAAAAGTAGCTGAATCGAACTCAGCAAAAGAGATATGGGACAAACTATCTGAAATAGTGTCAGGATCTGCAGATGAAAGGAAAGATAGAATATCCCATCTCATAACTCAGTATGAGAACTTCAAGAAAGGAGAAACTGAGTCAGTTGCTGATATATATAACAGACTCAGTCTTATAGTCAATGAACTGAAAACCTTAGACAAGGAGATCTCATTGACTGAACTCAATGACAAAATCCTAATGTGCTTCCCCAGCACTTGGGACTCAAGGATCTGGCCAATCAAGGATGCCAGAAGCCTAAATGAGATCACTACTGAGGCTCTTTTGGGCAATCTCAAGTCTTATGAGCTGCTCATCAAGAACAGAGAAGAAGAGCAAAAGACTGCTTCACCAGCATTCAGAAAAGAGAAATCAATAGCATTCAAATCTATTGAAGATCAGCCTGAAGACAAGGTCACGGGCAATGAAGAGTTGCTAAGCTTACTGGCCAAAAGGTTTTATAAAATGGCCAGGAAGGACTTCAGGAAAAAGTCATTCAGAGGGCATGAAAAGCCAAGCTATGATAAGTCCAATAACAAAGAAATTATTTGTTTTGGATGCAGGAAACCAGGCAACATTGTGCCTGACTGTCCAGAAAATCAGAATAAGAATAAGAAGGACGGGAAAGAAAGGAGAAGAGACAAAGACTACAGGAAAAACAGCAATGACAAACCCTCCTCCGGCAAGAACAAACATACCAGGAAGGGGTTTATAGCTGAAACCTGGAGTGAAACAGAAGAAGAATCAGAAACTTCATCCAGCTCAAGTGATGATGAATATGATGCTGAAGAAAAGGAGTTCTGCATAATGGCTATCAATGGCTCTCAACACAATACTGATGCAGAACAAGAGTCAGAGTCTGAATCAGAAACTCAATCTGAAGAGGATCAGGTAATAGACTCATTTGATTTTAATTTATAGGACTTCAAATGTGAATTTAAGGCACTTTGTTTAGATCTATTAAAATCTGAGAAAGGAATTATTTCCCTCAGAAATCAACTGTCTGAACAAAGCATCTTAAAATTAGATAACCTCAAACTCTCTGAGAAGTTGGAATATTGTAGGGAGCAGATAGCCTCACTGAAAAGTGAACTATCAGAGGCCAAGAAGTTTAAAGAATCCCTTTATGGGAGAAGTATCAAACTAATGGATATCACAAGCACAGTGGACTCAAGATTCAATAGTACACTGGGCTTGGGTGCTTCATCCAGCCAACCTATAGTATTAACAACCCCAATCAAGTTTATCTCAGATAAAGGTAAGGGAGTTGTAGAGGTGGCTAGGAAGAATTCTGATTTACCTAAGAAAACAAAAGTTCAACAGAAAACGTTGAACGGAGCTCGACGATCGCCGAATGGAGCTCAATGATCTCAGGCTGACTCGTCAAAGTCAGGTTGACGATCTCTGAACCCTGAACTCTGGCATAGTCAATCTTCGAACGGAGCTCGACGATCTGACCCAATATCGTCGAACTCAGCTCAGAGATCGTCGAACAGAGCTCAGAGTTTTGAAAAATCTTTCAAAGGTAAATCAAACTTCATTCCAAGAGGTCCTACATCTCAGAGGTTTAACCCTTATACTGAATGGATAATACATCCTAGGAGATATCATCCTGAAGGCTATAAGAGTCAACCAGGGATGTCTTTTATTTCAGAATTTAAAGGTTATCAACCTAGGCCCAAGGTAAACTGGGTCAAAAATAAATAAATTGTTTTATGTTCAGGTGAAGACCTATCCAACATCAAACCAGTAATGGTATCTGGATAGTGGGTGCTCAAAGCACATGACAGGAAACAAGGAGAATTTCACATCCTTCAAAGACAAACTTGGACCCAAAGTAATATTTGGTAATTCAAACTTTGGACTAACAAAAAGATATGGTGCAGTCCAGATTGGCTCAGTCACATTCAAGAAAGTACCTTATGTGGAAGGACTGAAGCACAACTTAATCAGCATCAGTCAACTATGTGATGAAGGATACCAAGTGACTTTCAACAAATCCTCATGCAAAATCAAATCAGAGGACAACACAACTGTGTTGATAGGTAAAAGGAAAGGTAACATTTATCTTATAAATTTTCTTTCAACTAAGGTAGATATATGCTTGTTCAATTCCATTTGTAGACCTAATGAACTATGTCATAAAAGATTAGGACATATAAACCTTAGAACCATTACTAGGCTATCCAAGGACAACCTTGTTAGAGGACTACCTTCTGCCCCTACAAGAAGGAAGGACTTTGCAGGGCTTGTCAATTAGGCAAGAACCAAAAATAGCTTCAAGTCACTTAATAAGAGTGATTCACCTAGGATTTTGTATCTATTACACATGGATCTCTTTGGACCCATTACAGTACAAAGCTTAGGAGGGAAATCTTATACTTTAGTAGTTGTAGATGACTTCTCTAGATTCACATGTGTGTTCTTTCTGAGGAAGAAGTTTGATAATTTTAAGTGTTTGACAGAATTTCTCAAATACAAACAGAGTGAGTTCAATACTCACATTGCCCTGATCAGAAGTGATCATGAGACAGAGTTTGATTCTCTTCTTATGCAAGAGTTCTGTCAGAGTGAAGGGATCAGGCACACTTTCTCAGCTCCTAGAACTCCTCAACAAAATGGGGTAGCTGAAAGGAAAAATAGAACCCTTATTGAATCTGTTACTACATTGTTGTCAGATGCTCACCTTCCTCTATTCTTTTGGGCAGAGGCAGTGAACACCTCCAACTATGTGTTGAATAGAAGTTTGATACATAAGCCGAAGGGTAAGAATCCCTATGAATTACTCAAAGGGAAGAAATCTAAAGTAGATTATTTTAAAAATTTTGGCTGTATTTGTTCCATTCATAATAATGACAAGAAATACATAGCAAAATTTCAAGCTAAAGCTGATGAAGGAGTGTTTCTGGGATACTCCATGATCAGTAAAGCTTATAGGGTGTATAACAAATCTACTCTTAAAATTGAAGAATCTGTTCATGTATCCTTTGATGAATCTAACATGTCTTTTAAGGAGAAAATGCTTCTACCATAGAATCTTTGCAGGTACACTCTCTTGCTGAATATTTGGACAGGTTACATATTATACAAAAGGATGAAAGCAATGAAGATGAAGAAGATATTCAATATCTTGGAGAGAATCTTCTTGAAGAGCCAATTTTTGTTCCACAAGAGGAAACAACAACACAGGTTGGTGAGCAATCAACACCCCCTGTTGATTTAGTAACATCAAGAGACCATCCAATCTCCCAAGTGATTGGAGACATCTCAGCTGGTGTGCAAACCAGAAATCAGGTCAACCAAAACCTGATGCATACCTGCTTTCTCTATCAAATTGAGCCTCAATCCATTCAAGATGCAGAACAACATCCACACTGGATCATTGCAATGCAAGAGGAATTACATCAATTTGAAAGGAACAAAGTTTGGGAACTAGTGCCAAGGCCAAAGGATCACTTCATTGTTGGAACAAAATGGGTGTTCAGAAAGAAATTGGATGATCAAGGAGTCATTGTAAGGAACAAGGCAAGGCTAGTTGCTCAAGGATACTCTCAAGAAGATGGGATAGACTATGACAAGAACTTTGCACCAGTTGCAAGGTTAGAGGCCATAAGAATCTTCTTAGCGTATGCAGCACACAAAGGATTCAAAGTATATCAAATGGATGTAAAGAGTGTTTTTCTCAATAGAGACATCAAGGAAGAAGTCTATGTTAGACAACCCCCAGGTTTTATTTCTCCAACTCATCCTGATTATGTTTTCAAATTGCATAAAGCATTATATGGTCTAAAGCAAGCTCCTAGAGCATGGTATGAGACTCTAGCATGCTTTCTTCTGAAAAATGATTTTATAAGGGGTAGAGTATGATGAGTCCACATTTTACACTGATTTTTGGACTCATCTGGGCTAGTTTTATCGCCTTAGCACTACACTTGAGAGCCTTTATTGCTTATTTGTGTTTATGTACCTATTTCACAATTAAGTGCACTGTAGGCCCGCTTCTGTGTGCTTTCTGTGTTTCCATTTCTGTTGTTATTCTTAGCCCTATCTCGGGGATGTGGTGTGCACGTTCTCGTGGCCTTTCTTCCCCTTCTGCTGGTCCCTTCTGCTGGTACAGGGGTCGTGTGCGTGTTTCGTGATGGTTGTGAAACAGTAATACTGCGCACGATCAGGGGATCTAATGCGCACAACCACTGGTCGTGCGCCCCCGATCGTGCGCACTACTCTACGTTTTCTATAGAATCAGCCTGGGGTAAGCGCACGACCACTGGACTTACTGCGCACGACCACTGGTCGTGCGCCACTGTTCGTGCGCATTACAACCCCTTTTTCATAACCCTGTCTCGGTAATCGCACGAGCACTGGCCATAGTGCGCACGACCACTGGTCGTGCGCCACTGCTCGTGCGCGTATATGCTGATTCTTCTTGTCTGGGTTGTAGGTTTATTTGGAAAATCCGCACGATCATCGACCTACAGTGCGCATGACCACTGGTCGTGCGCCACTGATCGTGCGCACTGCTTCTGCTGTCTCCGTATAAAAGGCCCTGCTCCGCGTTTTAGGTCAACGCCAGTCATTTGCTGCGATCGGAGAGTGCGCGGGAATCCCCTTCTCACTTCTCCAGCTGCTCCATCACTTCCACCTTTGTCGGGAAGCCATTTCCACTTACTCCGAAGCTTTTCAACACCCCGGCGAAGCCCTCGGCCATTGGTGACTTCAATTCCACGCTTTCCTGCAGAGTTGGTGAAGTAGATAACCTAGAGAACGGACTTAAAGGCCTTCGAGGTGACAGATCGTTGGTACCGGAAGCCTCCTTGGACTGAGCCCGGAAGCGGATTGACAACTCGCTACTCCGGCCACGACCCGCGATGGATCTTCATTCTCTTTTGGTTTACTCCTCTTCCCCTTCCTTTGTGTTATGAATGTTTTGAGCAGTGTAATGAACATTTCCATCCCTGAACATCAAGTTTACTTTCTAGTTAATGGAATGTTAGTTTCTTCTTATGCTTGTGAGTTCTGTCTGTGAATGCGCCTCACTCACCCCACATCCACTTCATTCCTGTGCCTTGTCCAATTGCAATCCACACAAGAACGCTGCAATCCATTAGTTTCAGTTTCACTCGCCCAACTGAAGTTCGGCATAGCGGCCGACAGACCCATTTCACCTTGCGAAGCGGTGCCGTCGACCCGCATAACTTTTACTAGTTCAGTAGATCAAACATCCACAATCTCCCGAGTCTGCTATTTTCTTTTTGTTCTATTTTTAACTCTCATAACGATATTCTCATTACTGTTGCGGTTCTACGCTAATTGCATTCCTCAAGAGACCAACACTTGGGGATTTACTCCCAAAACTTTATTACTTGTGCGACCGGTGCGCTTGTCGTATTACACGCATCAAGTTTTTGGCGCCGTTGCCGGGGAATGCAACTGTAGAGCGACTCCAGATGACTGGAATTTCGTGATGCGAGTTGTTTTGTTGTTTTTGATCCCTTTTCTCTTGTGTTGTTATTCCGTCAGATGGAAGTGTTAGTTTTATTCGCAGAATCTATGCCAAGTAGTTGTATCCCTGATATTTGAAATCGCTGCAATGTGGGCCAATTTCAATATTAATTGCCGTCATTGGGGAGACATCTCTCATGCTAGCGACAGATGCCCTCAGAAGTATAGTAGCCAGGAAATTTATGAATCGACATATCGTCGACATAAGCCGGTTAGCTACCGACCTGCGTAGCCATTGCCGCACTACTTTTATTCAGCTTCAGCACCCGTTGCACCGCCAAAGCCAGCTAAGAAGTGCCTTTTTTGTCGATGCTGGGATCATGCATTGAAGGATTGCGCCGCGTAACTAGCTGAGCTAGCGGTGGATGACGAGCCGGATTTTCGGATTGTCTCCACTTCAACCTTAGGCAGCACCCCTTCTGTATCAGGGTATGTACCATTGCCATCTCTATGTTATGGAGAAGACATCCCAGGTATGTGCACCGATACATGCGCTTATCCCCATTCCGACACTGCTATTTATACTCCTGAAGTGCATACTTCACCTTGCATAGAATCTTTTAGTTGTGAAGGGCCAACGCTCAACGTCCTACCAAGCTTTGTATCTTCACCATCTTCTTTGCATAGCATTCTTTCTTCTTATGACAGTGCTGCTGAGATTGAATCGTAGGTGGAAATTAGCATTTCCCGCGTTCTGTTAGATCCAGTCGAGGAGGACGACTCCGTGGCAGAGGTTGTGACCTCCATCCCATGTGAGGATGCCCGAGGCATGGACGAGGCAGATGCAGCTTCAGAACATTCCTGCACTAGCTTAGACAGCTGTTTGGAAGCATCCACAATTCCGCCGACGGGGGATGACTCCGGGATCACCCCGAAGATCGATGTCTGTTTATGTTACTCTTCTAGTTTATTTTTTGACCCTGCTCTCGTGTCTACTCCCATGCAGGACCACATTTTGGAATTGGTCCAATCAGTACAAGGGCATGTAATGCGGCCTCGGACTTATTGTAACCAGATGCAGATGGAGTTGGAGCCAATGAGCTTCCCAAGTTACTTTCTGCCCATGCCTGAAACTTCCGATAGGTATGCGTATACAGGTATTGGGGCTTATGTTCTATCTTCGTTTCGGTACCCGCTATAGCAGCGTGACCATGAACCTCTGCCTGAGCATTTCCAGTTTCATTCTCCCATCAGTTAGGAGATGCTCAGATTTTGTATAAGTCCTGTTGGGAGACAATAAACACAACAGTTATCTAGGATAGTGTTTCTTTTGTTAAAATTTTTGTTTGTATTTCATTATTTGGGTGTGGTAGCCCAGCTGTGTGTTGAGCTCTTTGCATCGTGATTCACGACAGTGATAGTGAGGGGGAGTGAGTGGAACTCACCACAGAGCTAGTCTACCACGCCTTCTGTTTCTTTTCTATTGTTTATATTTTCTGAGCAAGACAGCTACTATATTTTTGTGTGCGCCCATCTGGGAGCCGACTGTTGTCTTTTCTTTTTTTTATGTATCGAACTCTCTATTTGAACTGCTAATACAGGTATTTGGTCCACCTTAAGGACGGTAAACAAAAGGGCTTTCGGGAGACAACCCAAGTTGGACCGTTCGGTCCTATGTTGTGTTTTTAGTTCTGTTTATTTCTTCATATATATATATATATGTGTCCAGATTTTGTTTGGCTTGCATTCTTTAATCGCAGGTGCAGGAATATTTGAGGCGCGGCAACTTGGTCGCACTTGGACATCTCATTGCCCGACTGGTATGCTCAATTTTGAGCATAGGTACTCCCTACACTAGCTATTTCTCCTATTTGGAATGTTTATTTTTATTCGTTGTCAACTTTAAGTCTAGGGGGGTAGTCTGCCTGTGGTCACTACACCGCACCTTCTATTGCATTCCAGTTTCTTATTTACTTATTTCTTGTTTTTTTTGGTTGCACACACTGAATCACCCACACGAGTGTGCTCTTACCCACGCGCACAACCCGAGTTAAATTTATTGCTTTTGTGTAAACTTTAAAATAGTGGTACTGGCTTAGGATTTCAGGATTGAGTTGTTCAAAACTCATGCAGTGCCCCTAATTGAATACTCATGGTTTGTGTAGAGTTAGGATAGAACTAATTTTTCTTTATGCTCGTAGAATTATTCTTTTCTGCTCACGTCAATATTGTTTGTACTGCTCAAAATCTGAATCTGGGATAATCAAACGATAGTGTAGGAATGTGTGTAGCCGCCACTATACTCGTATTGCTCGAGTCGGGGGGAAGGATCATCTTTCTCGGTGGCTAAGAACTTGCCCTAAGCTACTCTCGAAGCATTGGTGCACGGTTAGTTAAGCGTGAGCATGACGTAGGCCTTCTTTTTGGCTAGTTTGAGCCTTGTTTAGCCCTTCCTACCTGTTAACCATTGCATGCCAAATTTGTGCCTACCCTTCCTTTGATCCAGCTCCTCTCACTTTCACCAAGGCCTGAAGCTAAACCCACCTTCGCAATCAAATACTTGAGCTGATTTGTAATTTCTGTTTTGTCGAGGTTGTGATTAGTGGACATTGTTTTGGGGGTGCTGATTTTATTCCCGTTTTGATTGCTTCGTTTGGGGATTGCTAGCGCAGAAAAGAAAACAACAGTTTACGAAAATAAAAAGCTGATTCGCACACTAGAAAAAAAACAAATATATATATGAAAGAATTGCTTTGAGATTTCGATCCCCATCCTCTTTATTGAATTTGGTCGGGTTCAGCCGTGTTCACACCCGGATTTCAAGCTAAGTCTGGGGGCGTGTGCCCCATTATTTTCTTAGTGGTTGTTTTGGTTCGGGTTGTTTTCGCTCGCTTTGGTTGCATAGAGCATTCATGTTTATCTTTGACCACCAAGCCGCTGCCTAAGCCCCATTTCCTCCTACAAGTCCTACTGATTCACGCTTGAGTCTAACCCGCGCTGTGGAGAGAGTGTGAACGTGCAAGCGTATGGTCCCCGACATTGGTGGATTCCTTTGGAGGTGATCCTGAGTCCCGAACTTTGGCAATGCTCACCTTAGTGGCCTGCCTACTTTCTTCCTGCACATGATCGCACGATTCTCCGGAATTCTATTTTTGAGCAATTACAATATTTATTTACGTCTGTCGAATAGTTTAAACTACGTTGTATAATTAAAAAGTTTTTCTATTATATCTTCTATACTCATGATATATTTGATTTCTCGTCTTACTTCTTTTTGAAATTGCTAAGTCAGTTAGCTATCTTCGAGTCCATGGAGTGATGATTTGCTCGGGACGTGCAAATGGTTAAGTCTGGGGATGTGATGAGTCCACATTTTACACTGATTTTTGGACTCATCTGGGCTAGTTTTATCGCCTTAGCACTACACTTGAGAGCCTTTATTGCTTATTTGTGTTTATGTACCTATTTCACGATTAAGTGCACTGTAGGCCCGCTTCTGTGTGCTTTCTGTGTTTCCATTTCTGTTGTTATTCTTTAGCCCTATCTCGGGGATGTGGTGTGCACGTTCTGGTGGCCTTTCTGCCCCTTCTGCTGGTCCCTTCTGCTGGTACAGGGGTCGTGTGCGTGTTCCGGGATGGTTGTGAAACAGGAATACTACGCACAATCAGGGGATCTAATGCGCACGACCACTGGTCGTGCGCCCTCGATCGTGCGCACTACTCTACGTTTTCTATAGAATCAGCCTGGAGTAAGCGCACGACCACTGGACTTACTGCGCATGACCACTGGTCGTGCGCCACTGTTCGTGCACATTACAACCCCTTTTTCATAACCCTGTCTCGGTAATCGCACGAGCACTGGCCATAGTGCGCACGACCACTGGTTGTGCGCCACTGCTCGTGCGCGTATATGCTGATGCTTCTTGTCCAGGTTGAAGGTATATTTAGAAAAGCCGCACGATCATCGACCTACAGTGTGCACGACCACTGCTCGTGCGCCACTGATCGTGCGCACTGCTTCTGCTGTTTCCTTATAAAAGGCCCTGCTCCGCATTTTAGGTCAACGCCAGTCATTTGCTGCGATCGGAGAGTGCGCGGGAATGCCCTTTTCACTTCTCCAGCTGCTCCATCACTTCCACCTTCGTCGGGAAGCCATTTCAACTTACTCCGAAGCTTTTCAACACCCTGGCGAAGCCCTCGGCCATTGGTGACTTCAACTCCATGCTTTCATGCAGAGTTGGTGAAGTAGATAACCTAGAGAACGGACTTAAAGGCCTTCGAGGTGACAGATCGTTGGTACCGGAAGCCTCCTTGGACTGAGCCCGGAAGCGGATTGACAACTCGCTACTCCGGCCACGACCCGCGGTGGATCTTCATTCTCTTTTGGTTTACTCCTCTTCCCCTTCCTCTGTGTTATGAATGTTTTGAGCAGTGTAATGAACATTTCCATCCTTGAACATCAAGTTTACTTTCTAGTTAATGGAATGTTAGTTTCTTCTTATGCTTGTGAGTTCTGTTTGTGAATGCGCCTCACTCACCCCACATCCACTTCATTCCTGTGCCTTGTCCGATTGCAATCCACACAAGAACGCTGCAATCCATTAGTTTGCCTTTCACTCGCCCAACTGAAGTTCAGCATAGCGGCCGACAGACCCATTTCACCTTGCGAAGCGGTGCCGTCGACCCGCATAGCTTTTACTAGTTCAGTAGATCAAACATCCACAATCTCCCGGGTCCGTTATTTTCTTTTTGTTCTATTTTTAACTCCCATAACGATATTCTCATTACTGTTGCTGTTCTACGCTAATTGCATTCCTCAAGAGACCAACACTTGGGGATTTACTCCTAAAACTTTATTACTTGTGCGACCGGTGCGCTTGTCATATTACATGCATCAGTAGACCAAACTCTTTTTATTAGAACCCATAAGTCCAATACCTTACTAGTACAAATCTATATAGATGACATTATCTTTGATTCTACTGATTCAAATCTGCGCAAAAGGTTTTCCAACCTAATGCATTCTAAATTTGAAATGAGTAGCATTGGTGAGCTTTCCTTCTTTCTAGGATTGCAAGTCAAACAGCATGCTGAAGGCATATTCATCTCTCAAACCATGTATGCAAAAGAACTGGTTAAGAAATTTGGTATGTCTGAAGCATCATGTATGAAAAGACCTATGCCTACTAATACTGTATTAGATGCTGATGAACATGGGAAACCTATTGATCAGACAACATATAGAGCAATGATTGGCTCTTTATTGTACCTTACAGCTAGTAGACCTGACATAATGTTTGCTACATGCATATGTGCTAGATTCCAAGTGAGCCCTAGAGAGTCACACTTAACCTTAGTAAAAAGGATTCTTAGGTATGTGAAAAGTTGTCCAAATCTAGGTCTCTGGTATCCAAAAGACTCAGCATTTGACTTAACTGGATTTTCAGATGCTGATTATGCTGGATGCAGAATAGACAGGAAAAGCACCAGTGGAACTTGCCAGTTTCTTTGTGACAGACTTGTCTCCTGGTCTTGCAAGAAACAAACATATGTGTCCACATCAACTGCTGAAGCTGAATATATGGCAGCAGGTAGTTGTTGCTCACAGATCTTGTGGATTCAAAATCAGCTCCTAGACTATGGCTACAACTTAGAGAAGTCAAAAATATTTTGTGATAACACTAGTGCTATTTATATAGCACAAAATCCAGTCCTCCATAGTAGGACAAAACATATAGAAATTAGGCATCACTTTTTAAGGGACAATGTTGAGAAAAATAAAATTGAACTTCAATATATCCCAACTGACTTGCAAAGGGGAGATATTTTCACCAAACCATTGGATGAAAAGAAACATACATTCTTCCTGAATCAGTTAGGAATGTTAGATGGAGGAAGTTTAAAATAAGATCCAAGATTTTAAAACTCTAAAATTGACCAAGACTAGGCAAACAATTTGATTTTTCTAGTGTCTATAGGTTGTTTCTGGTCTCTGAACTGCGCTCGACGTTTTTCCCAAAGATCGTCGAACGGAGATCGACGCTCTTAAAAATCGTCTACCGGAGTTCAGCACTTTCCAGATAGTGCTAAGCTATCTTATTCCGGTCAGCGATCGTCGAACGGAGCTCGATGCTCTCCAATATCGTCGAACGGAGATCGATGATGTTGAAGACCTTTCAGATTCCTTTAGAAGCCCAGATTGTCGAACGGAGTTCAACGATGTTTCCTTTTCTGTGTCGAACCCTAATATAAAATTCATTTTTTGGCCGTCATTCTCCCTTTGCCCTTTTATACTCTCTGTAGAATTTCCCTTTCCCTACAAACTTTTCTACACTTGGTCTTTTGTTTGTTCGTTTTTGCAGGTAAAAATGGTCGTTTCTGTTGTAGTTTTGGCAGCAATGAAATTTGACACTGGATTCGATATCGATATGGACTCGTTTGAGAACAGTGATCAGATTTTCAAGGATATTCTGGATTTATTCAAAGATCAACAGCTAGTACACATCATGACCACAAGGATAAAACTGGCTGCAAATGAAATCAAAAATGGGTGTATACTGCTCACAATCAAGATCAAAATACAGTGATTGGAACTATATCAGGAAATCAGGCATCTCTTACTCCTGCTATTTTAACAGAAGTTTTTCAATTAAGTACTGGTCAAGATTCTCTTGAGTTGTCTGGAGAAGAGTTTGCAAGTATGCTTGATATGATGGGTCATTCAGCAGCAAACCCTAACAAGCTGCTTAAGAAAAATCTGTCAGTGGAATAATGGTTTCTAGCAGATGTTGTTGGAAAGGACCTGTTAGCAAAACATTCTGCCCATGATACAATATCCCGGTATCATTTTTATTTAGTGGGTGCTTTAGTGGATAAGAAATAGTTGAATTGGGGAGAAATTTTCTTTGAACTAATTAAGAAGAAAGTGAATAAGAACTTTGTCAATTTTGGAAGTATTCTAGGGCTATTTCTTCATAGCAGATGCCCTGAGCTGCTTATTTCAAGTGGGATGCATATCAATGCCTCTAAGAGGTTAACCTGTGCCCTTTTTGGCAAATGGGACAGGCAAATTGCAAAGCCAAGCAGAGCCTCTGCAGTCCTCCTACATCCATCTCTGCCACACTCATCTCTACCTCTACTCAAGCACCACTTGAGCAAGTAGATCTATCAGCCATAGCAGATAAGCTCTATGAGATGTTAGCTCCAAGGCTATCACTCCTGCTGGAGACCTCTCTAGATCCACTTCTAAAATCAGTTCAGGAATTATCTGACAGGCTTTCTTACCTATATCCTTATCAGGCAATCCAATTTGTTGAGTGCCTTGATCCAGTAACTACTGAATCTAGGCAGGGGGAGATGTCATATGAAGTAGAGTGATTGCCTGCTTCAGAGATTCCAGTTCCAGCTCCAGTTGTAGTTATAATAGTTGACCTCAGGTCACTGCTGTCAGAGTTTGATACTGTTTAACTCAGTTGTCTTCCATATCAGAAAAGTGAAGATCTTACTAAGATAATTGTGCCTATTTCTAGCTGTGAGCCCAGCATAATATCTTCTTATATAAATTCTTTCAAGGCTGTGGATAGTGCTCCTTCAGTTTCTATTATTCCTACTGCTGCTGCTGATGCTGTTTTAGTTTCTGATGATGTGCTTATGACAGAGGCTAATGACTCTAAGCCTGCTGTTTCTGTTGTTATTATTTCTGAATCTGTTGTTCCTTGAATTTGGCCGTGGCCTAATATATATATATATAATGCAGAAAAAAAAAATTACATAGAGATGGCAACCTGCATCAAAAGATGCGCTAGCGACGTGGTAAGGGGCATACCCCTTTCCCACTTGGATTCATTGGAATAAATCTTACAAACAAGATCGGATGCTGAGCTTGTCGTTCGGATAACAAAAGAAGTCTCCAATATTTTGAACAATGTGAGGCGGCGGGCCATTTGAGCTTCAAGATTACCATAGCAACATCCGATGAGCATTCGGCGAAGAGGATAAGCATCGTTTCTATCGCCCTCCGAAGCAATGGTGTTTTTCTTTACCGATCCATCATAAATTACATTGATCCATCCAGCGGGGTGGGGCACCCAAGTAAAAAGTGGGTTACATGTAGGTGCCCAGTTACCGTGAGATGTATCGTGTAATGTAATGATGGGAGTTGTAGCGGCTAGCAAATATGGTTCGTCATGTATTTGATATGCTCTTACATTGAGGGGAGAAGGAATGGGAGCACCAACAATCGGGTGGGCTTGGCGCCGAGCTTCAAGAGGAACAATAGCTATGGGAAAATGCGAACGGACATGCTCTTCCAAATATGCCGAGGAGGTGAGCATGCTTGTTCCCCGGCAATTTGAAAAGATTGACGATGTCATTGCAAGTAAGGGGAACCCCCCGCTGCAAGCTCCTCCCTACCTCGAGCGGATTTAGCCCTGCTCTTCGATCTCGTACGGACCTTTCTAGCAGGAGATCTCGGTCTTCTTTCATTGAAGTCAACTTGATCATTACAAAAATCTGTAGAAATATTAGCTGGGTGTTGCTGGATGGACTTCGGGGTAGTACCGTGCTCAATGGCAGAAGCATTGCCTTCATGCACCTGGGAATCCAATTTTGTTAGCTGCACATCGGAATTAATGGCATCAGGCACAGTAGGAACAGCAGCCCAGGAATTGACAGCTGCTGCAGCTGCAGTCGGAGGCGCTAGGACAACGGCCATTGGCTTCTCCACCTTACGTCATTGCCAATTTTCCTTCTTGTCAGCGAGAGCTTTTTGTTGCTGCGGTTTCCTGGGTAGGACAAGAGTCCAGCCATCAAGTCCCTCTTGTGGGTTGCGAACATCTGTATTTTTAATTGGAGCCACAGATGCGCATGTTGCATCGCCATGTTCAGCAAATCCGCACGAGGTGCAGAGCGAGCCAATGCCTTCATAAACCAACTTTTGGAAGAATTTCCCGGTTTTTGCGCTATTTAACCAAAGACCGCCAATGAGTGGAGTCGCCAAATCATGCCGGACACAGAATCTAGCAAAACTAGTCCTTGATCTAGATTTAGTAAATGCATCAATGAATAATGGCTCCCCAATGACGCCGGCAATGCGGCAGAGATTCTTATCGCCCCAAAAACTGAGGGGAAGGCCAGGAGCTCTCACCCATGTCGGCACTAGCATATGAGGGTTCTGAGCTGGAATGAAATTACTGGACCATAGGTCCAGCCCGATGACTTTGCCCGCAACGTGCCATGGGCCTCCAAGCCAAACGTGGTCGCGGTCTTCTCTTTTGGAGAACTTTAGAAGGAAACAACCTTCACCCAGATCACAAGCTTGGAACCCCTCAAATGATCCCCACTTACGGTGGAGTTGGTCCGCGAGCCATTCAAAACGGAAATTAGCTCCCACAGCTCTACCAACCAATGTGTTCTCATACTCAGCTTCGATGCGTTCAGCTTCCTCGTCATCCATATTAACAATTCCGTCATCATAAAACTCTGATTGTTGGATGTCAAGCTTAGGGAAAAGAGCTGGTATGTTCTTTGACCATACCTTCGGAAGGGGGGCAGCAAGCCGGGGAGGGTCGAGTGCTTTGCGCGTCCCGGAAGGCACTTGCGCGGTTTGAGCTGCTGGAGAAGACATTGTCTGAACCCCATGAGAGACGGCGCAAACATTCATGATGGCATCGATAGTACCTGGAATAAAAGGCGGTGCTGTGTGGTTGAGCGGGGAATGCTGAATGGTAGCATGTTGGGCATCAGGACAAGGGGAGTTCTCTGTAACAATAGGTCGAACACCTTGAGAGCATACAGCTGGGCTAAGCAAAATTTGATTATCTGTAGATTGCTGGTCTTGAGAGGATGAAGAGGTCGCAGAAGTATTGTTCTTAGCACCATGAGAGCTGGAGGTGCTGGCAGATTTCTTAGCGGCATTTTCCCGAACACCTAAGGTGCAGCTAGAGGAGCTTGCAGCATCTGAGTATTCCGGGCCTTCAGAACTATCCGAATCAGATTCTTGCGGCCAATCCGACCCAAGCTCAGCATGAGGTAATTTTTTAGCGACTTTTTTAGAAGAAGCTGGAGCCTTAACGGGGGAAGAAGGCTCACTTGGAGGAGATACAGCAAGCTTGAAAGGAGCAGGAAAAATAGCCTCCATGGCATCTTGGGCAATACGACTCTTCTTTTTCTTACCCATAGGCAGCCGGCCTCAAGGGCCAAAACCTACAGCAGCACCACCACGCCGCCGCCGCCGCACCGCGCCCGCTCGCCGCCGCCACCGCTGCGCGCCGCACCCCCACTGCTGCTGCAACGCCGCCACCGCCACACACTTCTCTCACTAACTTGCTCTCTCTCTCTCTCTAGAAACACTCCAAGAGAGAAAGTTTTTGGGTTCCGGGATAGTGCTCTCTCTCTCTCTCTGTTGTTCCAGTTACATCTGTTAGTGCTGTTTTTGTTACTGTTGTTGTTGTTTGTTCTATTCAATCCCAACAATAAAGAGATTACATCAAAAGGGTTGATGAACTATATGACAATCCTCAGTGCTTAGATAGTGATCAATTTAGAACTGATTCTGATGATTCCTCTACAACCATTGCAAGGAAGAGGAAAGCTAGAAGCAAGGCCCTAAAAAAATTTCCGCAGGAGAAAATTAAAGACGTAAATGATATTTCATACTATATTTTGCATGATTGTCCAATTTCAGAACCATGGATGCAGTTTTCCAGGAATCAACTAAAGGCAATGAAGAAAAAGAGGAAATTTGATAAAGGATCATCTCACTTCAATCCTCCTCCTCCTCCTTCACCAGATGCAGGTACTGGTGGAAGTTCCGCTTATCAGTCATCTGTTGCTAAAAGTCAAAGAACCTCTCAGTTTCAAGGAAGATCTCAATCAAGAGGATGTCAATCAAGAGGCTACCAGTCTAGGAGAGGACAGTATAGGGGAAATCAAAGAGAATTCAGAGTTTATTCCAAAGGTTATTCAAGGCAGCATCCTTATCATAGGAAAAGACAATGTCCCACTGACTCTACATATGGTACTTTCCCTTATAAGTTAAAAGATCTAGTTTCTTCCAGAGCTACTCCTGATGATTCATCAAACAGATATGAACCTCCTGTTCCATTTGAAGACCCAGAGAATAATCCTACTTTTTAGACAGCAAGAATGAAAGAGTTGGCTGCACTAGATCAAATTAAAAAGGCAAGAGAATAAGGAAGAGATACATCAAATTTCACCACTCTATCAGAACAGAGAAGGAAAAAACTTGAAAGATATTCTTCCAGCAAATTCTTTGACTCAGAAAGCTATATGAAGCTGCACCCAGAAGCTGTAGTCCCCAGGACAAAACATCAAACTTCTCTGGGTGCAGATAATGATAGAAGATCCAAGAAAGAAGCTCTTAACCCTAACAAAAAAAATAGTTCTCAAAAAGAGCAAGGAAAAGGAATGATTATGTAAGCTGACAGTGTTATCTATTCTGACTTTCTGATGTGATTTTATTTGTATTTCTGCAATGTTGTTTTTGATTTTATATCTGCATTGTATGCATTTATTTCCTATGTCATGTAAATAGTAATCCTAACCCAAATAGGGGGAGATTGTTGGAACACCCTATTACTGATTTGGGCAAGGATCACTATATCCTTAGGAAAATTGTTTTGCCCTCCTTGTATAGTTTATAAGGTCAATTAGATTGAGTCTAAGCTTTAGAATTTAGGCTTGAAAGCTGCCCCCAAGACCCTCAGATCAGAAATTCAAATTCAGGAGACTAAGTCATTTTCGTCGAGCTCAGGTCGACGAATCGTCGAACTCAGTTCGACTATCTCTGAGCTCAGTTCAACGAGTCGTCGAACGCCATTCGACGATCTTCTAGCTCAGATCGACATTTCTGTCTCTAGCTGTTTTCCTAGTCTCTGAGCTCAGGTCGACGATAGTTGATCTCAGGTCGACGATTTTCTGGAGAGATCGACGATTCTCAAGATTCAAATTCAGACAGTTATGGAATTCTATCTTATTTATTCCCAGCATTTATTTCAAGGATCTTGTAGCCGTTTCAATTAATCTGGAGCAAGTTTCAACGGAGATTTAAAGGAATGTTTTCTAGGACTTTCCTCCAAAGACAAAATTCATTTAAGGAAGTCATTAATGAGTGGATAACGGCTATCTTGGAGACAGAATCAATTCATTCTTTTCAGATCTAAGGAATAAAAGAGGATTTTATTCTGCTACTCCTAACAGTTACACACAGAAAGAGAACAGTCACTGACAGACACACAGACAGAATTCATTCAGAACACACGCCACTGAAGGAGATCAACATACATAAAAGAATATTTTCTAGATCTCTTTTGACTCAAGTGTTCAGAGGCTTCATCCATAAAGACTCCAGACACTACACATTTCAGCAACTGCTGGAATCATCCTTTGCTGGAGATCTCATCTACTGAACGCCTATCACCCTAGTGCAAAGCTTCTTTTCCTGAACAACTTCCAGATTTCAGGGGGAGCTTTGACAACAGCATCCACTAGTCTTCTCTCTGATTGTTGACAGAGAAGAACATCCCACCTCTTTCTTTTTCTACTGTAAAAGGGTTTCTCAAAACTCCCCTCAAAGGTTTTCTGCTGGTTTCTGAGACCTTGTAAAAACTCAGTGGTGGCAAGACACCTGATCAAAACATCTAGTTTGGTTTTTGAGCACCCTATCAAAAGCTCATTAGTGCCCAGGACACCTGATCAACTCATCCTGCAGTGGATTCCTACCTGGGTGCTAGAAGAGTGAATGTACCCAGATTGATTGGGGAACCACTATAGCTACTTGTGTCTTCTGGTTGCTATATTTTGTTTGCTGTGTGCTGTGTTTTTATTTCTTGCTTTCATAATTTTTATTTACTGCAAGCACCTTACACATATATTTAAATTAAGTCTTCCACTGCAAAATAATTTTTTAACTTGAAAATTATTTTAATATACTCTATTCACCCCCCCTCTAGAGTTAAGGTAGATCTTATCCCCACTTTCAATTGAGTTTAGCAAACTGAGCAGGTTTGCTCCTGATTTGGTAGCTTCTGAGGAGGGTAGAGTGAAACGTTTCTTGGGAGGATTTAGAAGCGATGTCCAGCAGTTGGCATGCGCTTACCAAGCTAAAAGTTATGCTGAAGCAGTGGAAGCCGCTTTAAAAGTGGAGGTGATTGAAAACGCCAAGAACCGTGGTGGTGCAGCAAGGAAGGAGATAAGAAAAGGGGTTGAGGATGGTAGCTCCAAGGCATCTGGCCCTTCTTCGAATAAGAAAAGTAAGGAAGTGTGTAGCTTCTGTGGTCATCCTGGCCACCCCTACGAAAGGTGTTTCAAGAGCACTGCCACTCTGAAGCAGCAGTAGGTGCATACTATCGAAGGTGCACCCAAGGGAGAGCTCGTGTGCTCATTCTGTGCAAGGAAGGGTCATGACATGACTCGCTGCTGGATGAAAGAAAGGTTTTGCTTCCAGTGTGGGCAGAAGGGACACCAGAATTCTTCGTGCCCCCAAGCTCAGTCCCCACTGCAGCCTGCCCTACTTCGAGCTCTGCCACCGCCACCAAACCTGGATAATGGAAAAGGAAAGCTGAACGTGATGACCAGCGAGGAAGCTCAAACCTCTACGCAAGTGATATCAGGTTAGCCTCAGTTTAATCTATCCTTCTTAGTTATCATTATTGCCCTAGTTATCGTTCGTTTGTTATGTATGTTATGGTTTTAGGGGAGTTTAAGGTGGGGAATAGGTGGGCTCGCATTCTTTTCGATTCGGGTGCCACCCATTCCTTTGTGGCCCGGAGATTTGTTGATAAACATCGCCTAAGCGTGAACCATTTCGGAGGCTCCTTCAATGTCAAGCTCCCTTCTGGTGATTCTGTGATATCTAACCAAGGAGTTCTGAGATGCCCTATTTATCTTGGTAATTTTCTGGCATATGCGGATCTGATGATTTTGGATCTGTCTGATTTTTACGGGATTCTGGGCATGGACTGGCTGTCCAAGTATGATGCGGTCATCCAGTGCAAGGCTAAGCGATTGGATTTCAAAATGGACGATGGACAACCTATGAGCGTCTATGGATTTCAGGACAGAGTTTCCCCTGTCATTTCTGCGATACGTGCTTGTCATGCTATAGAGTCTGGTTGCAAGGCATTTTTGGTTTTTATTTCTACTTTGGAGACATCTATTGTTACACCACGTCTTGAGGATGTCTCGGTGGTCCGAGAGTTTTCAGATGTCTTTCCTGATAGTCTTCCAGGACTTCCTCCTGAAAGGGAGATAGACTTTGTGATAGACCTCGAGCAAGGCACTCATCCTATTGCTAAAGCACTGTACCGTATGGCTCCGCATGAGCTCGATGAGTTGCGTACTCAGCTCGATGAGTTGCTCAGTTGTGGTTTTATTAGATAAAGTACTTCTCCATGGGGTGCTCCTGTTTTGTTCATCAAGAAGAAAGATGGATCGATGATGCTTTGCATCTATTATAGGGAATTGAACAAGGTAACCATTAAGAATAGATATCCTCTGCCAAGGATTGATGATCTGTTCAACCAATTGCGTGGTAGCTCGGTATATTCAAAGATCGATCTTCGCTCAGGCTACCACCAATTGAGGATTCGTGAGGCAGATATTCCCCGAACCGCTTTCCGTTCACGGCATGGATATTATGAGTTTTTGGTGATGTCTTTTGGTTTAACCAATGCACCCTCTGCTTTCATAGATTTGATGAATCAGGTGTTTAAGGATTTCTTGGACCGATTTGTTATTGTATTCATAGATGATATCTTGGTGTATTCCTGCAATGTTGAGGAGCATACTCAGCATTTGCGTCTGGTTTTGTCGACCCTGAGGGAGCATAAGTTATATGCGAAGTTGAGCAAGTGTGAGTTCTGGCTACCTCAGGTGTCCTTTCTGGGTCATGTTGTAAGCAGGGACGGTATTTCTGTAGACCCGACCAAGATTTCTGCTGTGATGGAATGGGAGAGACCTTCTACACCCAAGGAGATTAGGAGTTTCTTAGGCTTGGCTGGCAATTATAGAAGATTCGTGGAGGGGTTTTCGGTGTTGTCTGCTCCTCTAACTAGACTTAATCAGAAGAATACTGCTTTCATTTGGAGTGATGAGTGTGAAGAGGCTTTCCAAGAGCTGAAGAAGAGATTATGTACTGCTCCGATTTTAACCTTACTTGCTGAAGGAGTTGAGTATGTTGTGTATGTTGATGCGTCACACATCGGACTTGGTTGTGATTTAATACAAGATGGTAAGGTGATCGCGTATGGATCGAGGCAACTAAAGATCCACAAGAGAAACTATCCTACGGATGATTTGGAGTTTGCTGCCGTAATTTATGCACTGAAGCTTTGGAGATACTTATTGTATGGTGCGTTGTGCAAGATCTATACGGACCATAAGAGTTTGAAGTACGTCTTCACTCAAAAAGAACTAAATCTGCGACAGCGTCTGTGGTTAGAATATGTGGCGGATTATGAAGTGGAAATTCTTTATCATCCAGGAAAGGCTAATGTAGTAGCCGATGCTTTGAGTAGAAAGACCGCTAAGATTATTAATCTATCGGTACAGTCCTTGGTAGAAGAATTTTTGTTGATGGATATTGAGGTTGGGAGTAGTACTGTGCCTGCTAGTTTAGAGGCAGAGGAACCCGCTTAGATTTCCCTTACTCGAGCACATAAGAATGATGATCCGGATTTGTTGCACCTCCGGAATAGAACTGTGAAGGGAGAGTTACCTGATTTCTCTGTGGACGAGTTGGACACCTTGAAGTACCAGGGTAGATTTTGTGTCCCCGCCTTTGGCGACATTCGAGCTAAGATCTGTGCTGAAGCTCATGGTTCCAGTGTAGCCTACCATCCTGGTTCCACTAAGATGTATAAAGATCTAAAGTAAATTGTTAGGTGGTCAGGGATGAAGAATGACATCGCAAAGTTTGTATCAGAATGTTATACATGTCAGCATGTTAAGGCTGATCATAGAAGGCCTGGTGGTAAGTTGACACCTCTTGATACTCCAAGTTGGAAATGGGAGAGTATTTCAATTGATTTTATCACCGGTCTGCCAAAATCTCCTTGTGGGCACGACTCTGTTTGGTTGATAGTCGACAGACTAACAAAGTGTGCTCACTTTATTCCATTTAAGATTGGGTACTCGATGAAGAAGATAGCTGAGTTATATCTTGAAGAGGTCATCAGGTTGCATGGTGTACCTGTTAGCATGGTATCAGATCGTGACTCTAGATTTACGTCTCACTTTTGGAAGATTTTACAGGATGGGTTGGGTACTGATTTAAGGTATTCCACCGCCTATCATCCGCAGACGAATGGTCAGACAGAAAGAGTAAATCAGATCGTAGAAGATATGATCAGATGTTATATTTTGGATCATGGCGGTGCTTGGGATGAGCGTCTCAGACTCATGGAGTTTGCTTACAACAATAGTTATCAAGAGAGTCTGCAAATGGCTCCATTTGAGGCCTTGTATGGGTCGCGTTGTAGAACTCCATTGTTTTGGGCTGAAGTTGGTGAGAGACCATTGTTAGGTCCGGAAGCTCTTGAAGAGATGAATTGTGTCGTAACTCACATTCGGGAAAAGCTCCGTGTGGCTCAAGAGCGCTATGATAAGTATGCTAATCTACGAAGGGTCGATCTGGAGTTTGCCATTGGAGACTTGGTTTTTCTGAAAGTTTCCTTGATGTCTGGCGTTAAAAGGTTTGGAAGGAACCACAAGTTAGACACCCGGTATATGGGACCTTTCTAGATTCTTGAGCGCATCGGAGTGTCAGCTTATAGGCTGGAATTGCCTGCGACCTTCCCTGGTGTCCATGATGTGTTCCACGTGAGCCAGTTGCGGAAGTGTGTTCGTAGTGATCGTCAAGTCCTCGACTCGATACCCCAGATTTAGCCCAACCTTACATATGTAGAAGAACCTATTCGTATTCTGAATACTCAAGAGCGTGTGTTGCGGAGAAAGACCATCCATATGGTTAAGATTCTTTGGAGAAATCAAGACGTCGAGAGCGCGACGTGGGAATTGGAATCGACGATGAGCGAATCTCATACGCACCTCTTCTCTTAGCTTCAGGTATGTTGCTATGTTTTCAGTTGTGTTGTATTTTGTCGTTTTTGGGTTGATTTTGCAGTTGTGATAAGTTTCGGGACGAAACTTCTTTTTAGGGGTAGTGATTGTAACACCCCTGATTTTTCGATGATTTATTTGTATGGGCAACGTCAGATTTATGATGTCGTGGCGTTACTTTTAACGTCGAGTTTTGGATTTAAGTAATTTTGGACTTGCTCGTCCAGTTTCATCGCAACCCGAACATTCTTTTTGCAGTCTCGGCGCGCAATCGAAGTTTTGGGTTTTGTCTATGTTCGTCGCATACTTTGACGGTTAATATCTCGGGAATGGCTCGTCGGATTCTGGTTTTGACTTCGTCGTTGTGTTCTTAGAGTCAGTGTTTGCCTACGGCATGAGTTTCGTTTAATTCAGCGCATTTGAGCCTCTGTTTTGATCTCATATTTTCATGTTTAACTATCTGAACATGATAATTTCTATATTAATGACTGCTTGTTTTGATTCTCGGGAAGCCCTCCTAAAGTTGTGGGATTTCGTCGAACCAAACCTTATTTCTTTTTTTTTCTGGGCGTTGTATCGAGGTCGACGATCGTCGAGCGGAGCTCGACGATTGTAATTTTTTCTGGGCGATGTTTGGAGGTCGACGATCGTCGAGTGGAGCTCGACGATTGTATTCTTTTTTGGGCGCTGTCTTGAGGTCGACGATCGTCGAGCGGAGCTCGACGATTGTATTCTTTTCTGGGCGCTGTCTGGAGTTCGACGATCGTCGAGCGGAGCTCGACGATTGCAATTCTTTTATGGGCATTGTCTGGAGTTCGACGATCGTGGAGCTCGACGATTGTCGTGCTGAGCTCGACGAAGCGTCGAGCGGAGCTTGCTGTAGGTCTAGCGGTTCTGCGTGTTGAGTTCGACGATTTTCGAATTGGTATCGACGATCAGGGCTTGCGTTCGACGATTTTCGAACAGAATTTGTCGAAGGGAGTTTTTCCTTTTGTTCGATGAACGTCGAGCTGAGCTTGACCCAGAATCGAACGGAGTTGTCTCCCTTTAGTACTCGAGTAATTCTTCCATCCTGGTACTCGAGAGATTCTTCCCTTGTACTCGAGCAGTTCTGCCTTCAGTACTCAAGTAATTTCCTTATACTCGAGTAATCCTCTTGCAGTACTCGAGCAGTTGCCTTGTACTCGAGTAATCCTTCCTTCTGTCTGGAGAAATCCGGTTCAGCTGAACCCGATTTATTTGTTTGTTCTTCCTGTTATCACCCTTAGTATAAATGCCTTCTTCATCTTCTACATCCTCTCCGATTCTTTTTCCTCCCGAACCAGAGCGGTGTGAGAGAGAAAGAGGTTTTCCGTCATTATTTCTTCCGGTGGCCTTTGAAGGTGCTCTGGTGCTCGAATTCGCAAACCAATTGTAGATCCAGTAAGCCCTCATCGAGGGTTGCGCCATCGTGGTAATTTCTGTCCCGTTTCTTGAGATTTCTCGCAAGGGTTTTTCGGCCCTAACCCCCTTTTCGACCATTTTTGTCTAGATTTCAACTCCTCCCGCAGCCTTTTTGCCCCGATCTACGACGTGGAGCGATTCAGAGGACTTTTCCAGTAAAACCAAGGCAAGTGGTGGTTTCCCCTCGTTTCTCTTTGTCCGATCTAATGGTAATGACCATACTTTCATGTTCTTTAAATTTTTCTGCGCTTATTCTTCCAAATCATTGTTATGATTAATCTTGTTCAGCAATCCTTAGATGTTGAAAGGTTTTGTCTTGGAAAGCCCGATCTTGTCTGGTTTTGGTTAATTGTTCCTGGTGTGTCTTAATGATTTCTATGTATGCCTTAGCTTTCGCTATTAATCGCATTAGAATTTATCTAGGACTGTAAGTTGCCCCTAGAGGTTGATCAACCGCGTCTTGAGTTCGGTAATGTCAAGTAGAATCAATCGAGCAAAAATCTCGAGATATTTGTGTTGTGGTTTCATTGGGTTTCTTGAATGCGGGAGTTAGTGGACGATTCCACCTCTGTAGTGTTTGTTACCTTCATTAGTGCCCTGTGAAAGTCTACCTAGTTTTTGGATGTCTGCGGTGTATGGTGGAGAGTATGAGACTCCCTCGCAGTTAGACGAATTATATATCGGTTTTGTTTTGGGTGGTGTGTCCAAGAGTGACCACCTCGCCCGTGTTTTGGGTGGTGTGTCCAAGACTGACCACTTCGTCGTGCTTTTGGGTAGAGTCGACCACAGGTGCCTAATAAAGGTTTTGTATTTTCTTTCTTGTGAAATATTCATGTAGTCACCTTATAGCCTTGTGCGTCTGGTGTACCCTTGTGGAACGTGACAAATCACATAGGAGTTCTTTTCCTGTTGATGCCCAGTTTTCTTTTGTACTTTACTTCAGTGTTTTTTGTCTTGGGTTGGTACCCCTGTTGACATTTGCTTATTTTGGCTTATTACTTTTCTGCCACCATTTGTACCTTCTTGCTGAGGTATTCTGTCTTTGGAATGCCTCAGGTTCAGAGCAGTAGCAGTTAGCAGTGCTGGTTTTGGATTTTTCTGGGCGGCAGTGTTGGCTGTGGTTGTTGCCTCGTCTTAGCGAGGTAGGTTGTTATTTGTTTAGTTTTACTAGTTCAGACATACTTTTGTTCGTGGGTTCTTGTTGAAAGATATGGTACCTAAACACCTAGAGGGGGGGGGGGTGAATAGGTGACCTAATCCTTTTCCAACTTTATTGGCAGCAATCAGTTATATCACAGCAATCTAACTAGTTTATCACAGCAAACACAGCAAACACAGCAACAATTTCAGCACAGTACAGCACACAGTGATTTATAGTGGTTCCCCAAGATATGGGTACATCCACTTTCCCCCTTCGCCTATCTAGCAGTGTACTAGATTCGGCCAAACTCCTGCACTGTCTCAGAACCCAAATTGGTTCCTACACCTCAGGCCCAAAGCATTACAACTCAGCTTTATCCCAAAGCCTACACTCAGCCAATCAAGGCCTACACTCAGCCAATCAAGGCCTACACTCAGCCAATCCAAGGCCTACACTCAGAGATCTCTATCTCCTACACTCAGGCTAACAAGCCCTACCCTCAGCCTTTATAAATACAGGCTTACAATTCACTCAGATCCAATGGATCCTACCAGATAAAAAGGTATTACAAATTATAACTCTACAACTTAGAAAGATAAGAGGGGAGTTGAGAGATTCTTGATGAGTTCTTGGAAGAACTCAGCTGGATCCAATCTGACTTAGCTTTCTTCAAAGCTTCTTGAGTAGAACTGAATAAGACTGAATCCTTTGCAGTTGTTCCTTAACCTCTGCCACTTAAGATCCAGAATTGAATCTGAATCCTTCATCTCAGCCTAATTCCAGAGGCTGATTTCTTGGATGGAGCCCTCTCTCTCCAACTTCTTAGATCTGCACTTGAACTGCAAGATCTTCTTGTGTTGATTCTCTTTTTATTACTTCAATAATTACTTCAACAACTCTTAACTACTTTCAACAACTGAACCACAGTTTCTGTAAACTGTAGGTGCCTATTTATAGGCTTTCTTCATGGTAACCGGCTGGACCTGTTCATAACTGACTTCTGACATCTCTGACAGGTGCTGTAGACCGGCTGGAACGGCATCTATCAAATCATCCAGTCACTTCTTGAAAATCTCTAACTGTCTGTAAGTGTCGAGACTTTCTGTCTTTAAGTGTCGACACTTATAGTCCAAGTGTCGACACATGTTGTGTAAGTGTCGACACAAGTCTACAAGGTGTTGACACAACTCCTTGTATGTCTCGACACAGATTCTTCTGCATGTGTCGACACTGAAATTGAGTGTCGACACAAGTACTTGTTCTTCTAGCTTTTGCTGAATTCTTCTATGTGTCGACACATCTCCTTTGTGTCGACACATCTTCTTGTGTTGAATCTGTCAAGTGTCGACACTGCTTCTTGGTGTCGACACATAGTCTTCTATGTTGAATCTTGCTGAGTGTCGACACAGCTCCTTGTGTCGACACACCTTCTTGTTGTTGAGACTTCAGCTGAGTGTCGACACATTCCCATAGTGTCGACACTTGTACTTAGAATAATTTGTTGTTCTTTCTGTTCTTTGCTAAGTGTCGACACAGCTCCATGTGTCGACACTTTCTTCCAGTGTTGAGTCTTCAGCTATGTGTCGACACATTGTTCTGGGTGTCGACACATACTTCAAATGTTGACTCTTCTGTTGAGTGTCGACACATTGTGTTGAGTGTTGACACATGCTTCAAGTGCTGACTCTTCTGCATAGTGTCGACACATTGTGTTGAGTGTCGACACTTGTACTTAGACTCTGCAGACTTTTGCTGAGTGTCGACACAGCTCCAAGTGTCGACACTTTCTGATGTAGACACAGCTTCACTGGGTGTCGACAGACCTCCTTGTGTCGACACTTTTTGTCTGCACTTTTCTTCACTGAGTGTCGACACAGCTCCAAGTGTCGACACTTTCTGTCTGGTGTCGACTCTGCATCCCAGGTGTCGACACAATGACTCCAAGTGTCGACACTGCTTGTCTGGGTGTCGACACAAGTTTTCTTAAGTGTCGACACTTTCCCTCTGGGTGTCGACACATGGACTTAGAAACTTTTTGCTTCAGTCCAGTGATTTCTTAACCTGCACAAGTAACTCAAACATACATCAAATACATTATGATGTATATCATTGAGTTGGGTGAGGCTTCTTCAAATCAGGTACATTTGACCAATGTACCCAACAATCTCCCCCTATTTGGAGAAGTCATAACCCTTAGTCAATGATATACACCATTCATAATTAAAATTACAAAATGATGTAAAGCAGATTATAAACAGCAGGGTAAACATAAACTTGTAATATATCACACATGTATACACATTCAACATTGCAGAACAAACAAGAAATAGACATATTCTCAGAACAATCATGAAGTATATTTATCATATATTGTTCTAACATTTTTCTAATACATCTTCAATAGTTTACAAAAATGTTTTTCATTCAAAAGATTACAACAATCTTCAAGTCAATTCCTAATCTATTTCTGATCTGGTTCTTTGATAACAATGCCTTTGCCTGATTGGACTTGAATTTTGACAGTGGCTTCAGCAGTTGCAGCATCAGCAGGCTTCTTGCCTTTTAAGTCCTTCTTCTTCAGCTCTTCTGCTTTGATTTTATGCCTTTCAAAATAGTGGTATGGCTTGGGGAAGTACTTGCTAGGCTCCACTGCAGTAGGAGGTAGCTTTCCCATCTTTGCCTTTCTTCTATATTGAACAATGGCCTCCTGTCTTATTTCATGTTTCCTCCATTCTGCTTCAGAGAACCACTTGTTCCTTTCATGAGCATTGTCCTTGGCAGCTTTCCAGGCAGTTAAAATTATATTTCTAGAGGTAGGGCTCCACTGTTCAAAATCTGGCCTTTGTTCTGCTTGTTCCCTAAACCTCTTCTTTGACAACCTTGCCTCTTCTTCTTTCTCTAATGCTTCTTGCATAGTTGCAGAAATAGGCTGAACCACTTTATCCAGAATAACAGTAGGCTTCCCTTCAGTTGGGCTATACATTGTCTGGACATCTGCTTGAACCATGTCAAAATCTGGAGGTGGATAAATCACTTGAGCTACCTCTGGTTGCTCACCTCCAAGATATGCAGTTTGAATCCCTGATTCAGCAACATTATCATCATCACAGAGTGGAGGATAGCCCAGTGTAGCTCTGATGGAGTTAGATATCCATTTGTCATGGTCAGAGCTAGCTTTGACTAATACTCTCTCCCCCTTTATGACTTCTCTGGCCATATGGTCTCTGACATCATCCTTTTGAAACCTTATCTGACTGTCCAAATACCTGATTCCCTCTTTAAAGAATGGTTTCAGCTTTGTAAGTTATTCAGAGATGACTTTCTGGGAATCTTTAATTGCAGTTTTGACAGCAGTAATCTCAGCTTGAAATACTTTATCAAAGTCAGCCTTAACTGCAGCAGCAGATGTAGAAGGTTCAGCAGTCTTATTCTTCAATTCTGTGACTATAGCATTGTGTGAAGCAGTCAAGTTATTCATCCTTAACTGATTTTCCAGTACATACCCTTGCTTCAATGCTATATCATCTACCTGTGCTTTGATCTTCTCCTGATGTGTTGCCAGATAGACTACTGCATTGCCACCCTTGTGGAAGCAGTCTGTCATCTCTTTCTTATTCTGGTTCATCTCAAACCTTATTGACTTTATATCTTGAGTAAGATCAAACTGTAATGATCTGTGCCCTGCATCAACATAAGCCTCTATGGCTTTCCTTTGTTCATCCATTTTTATCTGCAGTGCAATCAGTAAAGCACTATAGTCAACAGTTGGAGCTTGTTGAACTATAGGCTGTGGGGCAATGGATTGCAAGGCTTTCTTATAACTCTGACTTCTCCTCTTGAAGACATAGAGTTTCTTCTTCTTAGCCTTTGCAGCCTCATCTTCTTCAGATTCTGAAGTGCTGGCTATTTCAACCCTGTCCTTAGGGCTTTGAGGCTTCTCAGTTTGCACATCAGGTGCTTGCTCAGTTTCCATCCTAATAGGCGCTTCCATAACTTCCATGTGCTCCCCCTCAGCAGCAGCACTCTTATCTTTAGCAGCAGCATCCTTGTCCATATCAAAATCTTCTTGATCTAGATTTAGAAACAAATCTTCCATTGTAGATTCAGGTGGAGACTGTGCAGGAGAAGTTCTTGGTTCTTCCACCACTTGATCAGGAACCACTTCTAGTACAACAGATGTGTCTTGGATAACAACATCTGGTTCTTGACTGTCTAGCTGAGTTTGCTGATGTACATCAGACAAATCAGAATCTACTATAGAAAAATTCAATGTATTTAGATCAATGAGTACCTCTTGGATGATGTTAGTGGCTTGCTCACTGTCCAGAGTAGAGTGTTCTTCTACTACTGGAAGCTCCCCCTGGCTGTGATACCTATGGATGGGGCTAGCTTGAGGCAGCTCCCCCTGGATCTCAGCTACATCTTGAGCAGCAGGGGTCTTTTCTGCAGCCACTTCCTCTAGATTATCAGGAGTGAAAACAACTTGTTCTTCACTCCCTGAACTGCTGGAGGACTCCTGTGTCACAGGAGCTGTCTTCCTTTTCTTCCTTGGAGGAGAATCTTTCTTAGTAACTGGCTTCTCTAGAGTTGGCATTTCCTTGGACAATACCCTGTCCCATCTGGAAAAGATCCTTTGATCCATCTTTTTCATGTGATTGATCTTACTTCCTGCAGCTATATTCATTACCTCTGGTATGGTACCAGTTAGGTAGAGACTTATAATTCTGCCCAGATTGGGCTTCTTCAAGCTCTCCTTGATCTTGTCAAAAACCACTATTGACCAGTCTGTTTTCAGAGTGAATATGATTCTAGTCATAATTCCAAACATAGAGGCAGACACCCTGTCATGCCCTCCAGGCTTACTGAGAATAACCTTGCCCACAATCTCAGACATGAATTTTCCTTGACTGTTCATGCCTTTCCTGTTAAAGACAGATCCTATCTTCATCTTTGGATCAAGTCCACACCAGATAAGGGCTTCCCTGGTCTTGGATGCAGTTACTTCTTCTTCATCTTGTGTTTTAGGTAGCTGGATTACCTTCCTCAGACTTTTTGGTGAAATCTTGACTTTAGATCCATGAACTCTGGATTTGATTCTATATCTAGAGTCATCTACAGCAGCTCCATTAAGGAATTCAAGAACTTCCTTCTTCCAAATCTTTGTTGGTTCTGAAACCAAGTATTCTAGTCCAGAATTGGCGACTAGGGTTACCACCGACTGGATTTCTTGATCTGTGTCGTCGAACGCGCCGCGCACTAGCTCATAGCCCTCGTTAACGTTCTCCTCAAGCTTAGGAGCCATTAGGGTTTGGAGAATTAGTCTTGAGAAAAGAGAGGTGTCGACACAGGAGTTTTGGTCTCGAAACTTTGAAAGCGTGTCGACAAACAAAGACAAAACCCTATTTATACCTTTCTGATTTTGAAGATGAACAGGCGGGACAGCTAGCTTAACATGTGTCGACACTAGCAATAAGTGTCGACACTGACTTATAATGTCTCGACACATATGTGTCGACACAAATTTAGTCAACAGATTTTATGTGTCGACACTTGGTTATGTGTCGACACAACATAACTCGACATATTGTCGAGACTTTACTTAGAAAAATTCTGAGTAAAACTTAAGTGTCGACACCATATTGGATGTGTCGACACCTACTTGACATGTGTCGACACTAACATTCTGAAGTGTCGACACCAACATCCTAGATGTGTCGACACCTTTCTCCTGAAGTGTCGACACCACTATTCTGTGTCGACATAGACTTGTCTATGTGTCGACACCTATTTACTTAGCCAATTTTCTATTCTGTAAACTTAGTCTAAGTTTATCATTCCTAGTTCAATTTTGAATCTATTGAACTTAGCTTCTTCTAGGGGCTTAGTAAACATGTCAGCTATCTGATTATCAGTTTTAACATATTCAAGTGAAATATCTTCTCTTTCTACATGTTCTCTAAGAAAGTGATATTTAATCTCAATATGTTTTGTTCTACTATGAGATACAGGGTTATTAGCTATTGAAATAGCACTTGTAGAATCACAGTAAAGTGGAGTTCTACTTACCTGAAATCCATAGTCCTCTAGCTGATGTTGATCCACAGAAGTTGAGCACAGCAACTTCCTGCAGCCACATACTCTGACTCAGATGTGGAGATAGCCACACTAGTCTGCTTTTTGCTGCTCCATGAAATTAGTCTTCCACCTACGAATTGACAGGTTCCAGTAGTGCTCTTGCTATCCTCTTTGCATCCCGCAAAGTCTGCATCTGAATAACATGTTAGATCAAAATCTCCATTCCTAGGGTACCAGAGGCCTAGATAGGGAGTGCCCTTTAGATATCTCAAAATTCTCTTGACTGCAGTCAAGTGAGACTCTTTAGGGCAGGCTTGATACCTTGCACAAACACATGTAGCATACATGATGTCTGGTCTACTAGCAGTCAAGTATAATAGGGAGCCAACTATCCCTCTATACAAGGTTTCATCTACATGTTTCCCTGCATCATCCTTGCTAAGAGACATACTTGACCCCATAGGAGTCTTCATGGTACTGGATGAATCCATACCATACTTCCTTATGAGTTCTAGGGTGAACTTTGACTGACAAATGGACAAACCACTCTCAGTCTATTTAACTTGGAGACCCAAGAAAAACTTCAGCTCTCCCATACTACTCATCTCAAACTGACCTTGCATAAGTTTTGCAAACTTTTTGCAAAGGCTGCTTTCAGTAGACCCAAATATAATGTCATCTACATATATTTGGACTAGTATGACTTTGTCTCTAGATTCCCTAAGGAATAGAGTCTTATCTATTTTCCCCCTTGAGAATTTGTTCTCAATGAGGAAACTAGATAGGGTTTCATACCAAGCCCTAGGGGCTTGCTTTAACCCATATAAAGCTTTCCTAAGTCTATAGACATAATGAGGTAGAGTTGGATCAACAAAACCTGAAGGCTGCTCCACATAGACTTCTTCTTTCAAATTACCATTTAGGAATGCTGACTTGACATCCATTTGGTATACCTTGAATCCTTGATAGGTTGCATAGGCCAAGAACATTCTTATGGCTTCTAGTCTGGCTACTGGAGCAAAGGTTTGATCAAAATCAATACCTTCTTCTTGCCTATATCCTTTAGCAACCAGTCTAGCTTTATTCTTAATGATGACACCTTGTTCATCCATCTTATTCCTGTAGATCCACTTAACTCCTATTACATTGTGGTCTTTAGGTTTAGGAACCAATTCCCAGACCTTGCACCTCTTGAACTGATTAAGCTCTTCTTGCATTGCTTCAGTCCATTGTGGATCTTGTATTGCTTCTTCAAATTTCTTAGGTTCAACTTGTGACAGAAAGGTGGAATAGATTGCAGCATCCCGATTTCTGCTCCTAGTTTGAACTCCTTGTCTTGGATCTCCAATAATCAGCTCTACTGGATGATCTCTAAGATGCCTGTGGGCTGGAGGCATCCTCACTTCAGGTTGAACCACTTCAGCATCTGCATCATGCTGTATACCTTGGATTTCTTTAGCAACTGGCACATGTAGTTCTCCCCCTGGACAGCAGCTACTCTCCTCTCCTTGCTGTCTTGCAGCAGGCACTTCTTCTATAGTAAGCTTGTCCATTTTCTTTGTCAAACCTGTGGGGCTGCATACATTGCTAGACAACTCATTAGTAATAAGTTTAGTCTCATCAAAAACTACATGCACTGATTCTTCTACAACTTGTGTAGTCAAGTTATAGACTCTATAAGCTTTACTATTATTGATGTACCCAACAAAAATTCCCTCTTGGGACTTGGCAGCAAACTTAGTTAAGTAAGACTTCCCATTGTTAAGTATGAAGCATTTGCAACCAAAGATCCTGAAGTAGGATAGGTTTGGTTTCCTGCCTTTCACAACTTCATAGGGGGTCTTGTTTAGCCCTTTAGTGATGGTAGCCCTATTTATAACATGGCATACAGTGTTAACTGCTTCAGCACAGAAATACTCTGGCAGTGATGTATCACTCAATAGGGTTCTACTCGCCTCTATCAAGGTCCTATTTTTCCTCTCAGCAATGCCATTTTGCTGAGGTGTTCTAGGTGAAGAGAATTCTTGAAATATCCCAAAGTCTTCACATAGTTTTGTCATGCTTTCAGACTGAAATTCAGTACCATGGTCACTTCTAATTTTGACCACAGTACTATTTAGTTCATTCTGAATTTGCTTGACAAAGCTGTAGAAGACACTAGGTGTTTCAGATTTCTGTCTTAAGAAGAACACCCATGAAAACCTTGAGTAGTCATCTACAACTACAAGGGTATAGACCTTCCTACCTAAGCTGTGAACTGGCATTGGACCAAAGAGATCCAAATGCAAGAGGTACAAACACCTCACAGCATCTTTGTTATCTATGCTTCTAAAGGTGGATTTAGTCTGCTTGCCCTTTTGACAAGCTGAGCAAATGCCATCTTTAACACACTTAACTTGAGGACCATTCCTCACCAACTCTTTGCTAAAGAGTTTGTTAATTGTCTTGTAGTTAAGATGGGCTAGCCTCTTGTGCCATTTGACACAATGAGAGACTGTCTCATCAGCTACAAGACAAACTGGAGAACCATTGTTCTCTATCATAATGTCTAGGCAGTCGACATTCCTCTTCCTATAACCTGTCAAAATGATCTCTTGATCACTTGACCTCTTGATATGACAACCATTTTTAACAAATGAGATGTCATACCCTACATCACTTAATTGACTTATACTTATTAGGTTGTGTTTCAACCCTTTAACATAAGCCACTTGAGTAATGGTAACTAAGATTGAAGAAATGTTACCAAACCCTTTGATGATTCCTTTTTCAGAACCACCAAAGGTCACTTTAGGACCATTTTTGATTGGAATGTAGTCCTTCAGTAGTCCCCTAGTTCCAGTCATATGTTTGGAACATCCACTGTCCAAGTACCATGTAGGGGTATGGCCACTTGGACTCACCTGCAAAACAAATTAATGAACCTTAGAACCCAAAGTATTCTTGGGTCCTTGGTGATTGTTAGTTTGCAATTTGACAAACCTACCTACTGGCTTTCCAATAGGTAGTTTGGAACTCACTTTGGCACTCACATTGTGCCAACAGTCTACTGCAAAATGGCCAACTTTGCCACAGCACCAACATTCAAATTTATTGTACCTTTGCTTAGGTACTGCCTTGGCTGTCTTGACTACAGCAGGCTTGTTGAATGTTGGGGCTTTGCCATTGGACTTATACTTGGACTGTTCAGTCCCTGCAGGTCTAACAAAGCCCAGTCCAGCTTTACCCTTGTGATGAACAAATTCATCAATTATGGGTAACACTGACTTAGGTTTAGAAAACCTAGCAACCAAGTCCTTCTCCTTCTGAAGATTGTTCTCCAGAAACTTAATTTGATCATTCTTAAAAGTGATAGTTCCCATCTGAATCACAGTAATGTGTTTCAGCCTGGCTACCTCATTCAGTTTTTGATCAAATTGCTTCTCATAATCTGTTACAACAGCTTTAAGATCAGCAATTTCCTTTGCCTGATTTTTGGCTAGGGTCTTGCTTTTCTTGTAGGCTTGCAACAGTACCTTATATTCATCTATAAGCTGATGAATATCTTCCTCAGACTCAGATATATTCTCATCACTTGATGAAGAAGAATCTGATTCTGAACTAGAACAAGAAACTGAATTTAAACTTGAACTTTGTACCTGACTGGGTCCTGGCAGCTCCAGGATTTTGGCACTTTCTGTCAATGCCATTAGCCCTTGGCAATGACTGTCTTTTTGTTCATAAATTGACTCCAAGATCTGCATGAATTCTTCCTCTTCTTCTTCAGCAAACAGCCCTATGTAGGCTTCAGCCTCAGACTCAGTTTCTGAAGAAGAGATATCTGATAGAGTCTTCTCCTTCTTAACAACAAAAGACTTTTCTTTCTTCCCTTTGAAGTGAGTCTTTTTCCTGTCACCAGATTCCTTTCTCTTCTCTGGACAATCTGCAATAACATGGCCCTGTCTATTGCAGCAATAGCAAACAATCTTTGAACCAGTTGCCTTGCTTGATTTTGTCCTTTTCTTGTCATTCTTTGAAGACCTCTTTTTCTGATAAGAGTCTTCCTTTCCTTGTGATGTAGAAGGCCTTGACCTCCACTGTTTCTTTTTCAAAAACTTTTGAAAGTGTCTAGTGAAAGAAGCAAAGTCTTCATCACTTTCACTGCTCTTAGACTTTGTGCTGACAGACTCATCAGACTCTGATTCAACTACCTCTGGAGGTGGAGTTGAAGACTTATTCCTGCACTTTCTGGGAACTTCTGTCTTGTAAGCAACAGTTCTTTCTTTGTGCTCAGTCCTTGTTGATTTCTCCTCCTCTTTTCTCACTGTTAACTGCATTTCATAAGATAATAGCTTGCCAAACAGTGTGGGAGGAGGAATTTCCCCCAACTTAGCCATTTCTCTTATGGCACAGATCTTGGTGTCCCAATCTTTGGTTAGGGACCTTAAGAACTTGTCATTTAGTTCATAGTTACTGAACTCTCTTCCATAAGACATGAGTTCATTAACTATTCTGTAAAATTTCTTATAACACTCAGTGATGCTATCACCCTTTCCTTGCCTAAAGCTTTCATACTCCTGATTTAGCAAGGACTTCCTATCTTGCCTAACTTCTTCAGAACCTTCCATATAGACAATGAGAGTATCCCACATCTCTTTTGCTGTTTTACAGTGAATTAAGTTCTGAAAAGTTACATCATCAATGGCACTCACTATTATGTTCTCTGCCTTCTTGTCTATGGTGGCCAGGACAATTTCATCCTTAGTCATCTCAGAGAAATCTTTTGGAGTTCTCTGATTTGCATCCAATACTGAAATCTTCATTGGCACATAAGGCCCTTCCTTAACTGTGATGTAGATTCTAGGGTCAGAGGCTTCCATAAATAGCCTTACCCTTTCTTTCCAGATCCTAAAGATCTCCTTCCTGCATATGGGTAATTTCATGGAACCCAATTCCTTGTGATTCTCATAAGAACCCATGTTTCTTAATTTTCTTGATTTTCTTGAAACTGTGTAATGCCTTACACTGAATCTGCCAAACAGGATCTCCTCAGACTGTTAGTCCTTGTTTTGAGGAACCTGGCTCTGATACCACTTGAAAGATATGGTACCTAAATACCTAGAAGGGGGGGTGAATAGGTGACCTAATCCTTTTCCAACTTTATTGGCAGCAATCAGTTATATCACAGCAATCTAACTAGTTTATCACAGCAAACACAGCAAACACAGCAACAATTTCAGCACAGTACAGCACACAGTGATTTATAGTGGTTCCCCAAGATATGGGTACATCCACTTTCCCCCTTCGCCTATCTAGCAGTGTACTAGATTCGGCCAAACTCCTGCACTGTCTCAGAACCCAAATTGTTTCCTACACCTCAGGCCCAAAGCCTTACAACTCAGCTTTATCCCAAAGCCTACACTCAGCCAATCAAGGCCTACACTCAGCCAATCAAGGCCTACACTCAGCCAATCCAAGGCCTACACTCAGAGATTTCTATCTCCTACACTCAGGCTAACAAGCCCTACCCTCAGCCTTTATAAATACCGGCTTACAATTCACTCAGATCCAATGGATCCTACAAGATAAAAAGGTATTACAAATTATAACTCTACAACTCAGAAAGATAAGAGGGGAGTTGAGAGATTCTTGATGAGTTCTTGGAAGAACTCAGCTGGATCCAATCTGACTTAGCTTTTTTCAAAGCTTCTTGAGTAGAACTGAATAAGACTGAATCCTCTGCAGTTGTTCCTTGACCTCTGCCACTTAAGATCCAGAATTGAATCTGAATCCTTCTTCTCAGCCTAGTTCCAGAGGCTGATTTCTTGGATGGATCCCTCTCTCTCCAACTTCTTAGATCTGCACTTGAACTGCAAGATCTTCTTGTGTTGATTCTCTTTTTATTACTTCAATAATTACTTCAACAACTCTTAACTACTTTCAACAACTGAACCGTAGTTTCTGTAAACTGTAGGTGCCTATTTATAGGCTTTCTTCATGGTAACTGGCTGGACCGGTTCATAACTGACTTCTGACATCTCTGACAGGTGTTGTAGACCGGTTGGAACGGCATCTGTCAAATCATCCAGTCACTTTTTGAAAATCTCTAACTGTCTGTAAGTGTCGAGACTTTCTGTCTTTAAGTGTCGACACTTATAGTCCAAGTGTCGACACATGTTGTGTAAGTGTCGACACAAGTCTACAAGGTGTCGACACAACTCCTTGTATGTCTCGACACAGATTCTTCTGCATGTGTCGACACTGAAATTGAGTGTCGACACAAGTACTTGTTCTTCTAGCTTTTGCTGAATTCTTCTATGTGTCGACACATCTCCTTTGTGTCGACACATCTTCTTGTGTTGAATCTGTCAAGTGTCGACACTGCTTCTTGGTGTCAACACATAGTCTTCTATGTTGAATCTTGCTGAGTGTCGACACAGCTTCTTGTGTCGACACACCTTATTGTTGTTGAGACTTCAGCTGAGTGTCGACACATTCCCATAGTGTCGACACTTGTACTTAGAATAATTTGTTGTTCTTTCTGTTCTTTGCTAAGTGTCGACACAGCTCCATGTGTCGACACTTTCTTCCAGTGTTGAGTCTTCTGCTATGTGTCGACACATTGTTCTGGGTGTCGACACATACTTCAAATGTTGACTCTTCTGTTGAGTGTCGACACATTGTGTTGAGTGTCGACACATGCTTCAAGTGCTGACTCTTCTGCATAGTGTCGACACATTGTGTTGAGTGTCGACACTTGTACTTAGACTCTGCAGACTTTTGCTGAGTGTCGACACAGCTCCAAGTGTCGACACTTTCTGATGTAGACACAGCTTCACTGGGTGTCGACACACCTCCTTGTGTCGACACTTTCTGTCTGTACTTTTCTTCACTGAGTGTCGACACAGCTCCAAGTGTCGACACTTTCTATCTGGTGTCGACTCTGCATCCCAGGTGTCGACACAATGACTCCAAGTGTCGACACTGCTTGTCTGGGTGTCGACACAAGCTTTCTTAAGTGTCGACATTTTCCCTCTGGGTGTCGACACATGTACTTAGAAACTTTTTGCTTCAGTCCAGTGATTTCTTAACCTGCACAAGTAACTCAAACATACATCAAATACATTATGATGTATATCATTGAGTTGGGTGAGGCTTCTTCAAATCAGGTACATTTGACCAATGTACCCAACACTTGTTAGTTCGTTGGCGCCCACTGAATTGTTAGTTGTTTGATACTTGCTAGCTGCCCATTTCTTTAAATGTGGATGTGGATTACTTGTTCTCTGGGAGGATTTATGCTAGGAATGCATGTTAGGTATTTTCAACTATAAAATCTACTACTATTACTTCACGCATTGCATAATTTGAAACTCTAACTTGTTATTTTTAGCGACCGTAAAAGCTATCTTTCCTACTATAAAAAATTTAGAGTCTTGCATAGCATGAGTTGTCCTTTAGGGACGTTTTTGCTCATGTAGGATGTTTGAGTTAATCTAATCAAGTATTTTTCCGCAGCATATAATATATTTTGATTCGTGGACTAGATGAGCCACTAAGCCGAGGGATACGGCTAACTACTGCACTTAACTGATTTTCCTTAAAATAACTTTAAAAGAACCTTTCTTCATGTTTAGTTTGGTGTCTGCCTGAGCGTCTGCAGTTATCCCCTACTGACGTGGCATCATGACGCGCATTTTCCCATACTCTGATAAGCTTTTTATATGCGGTGAAAATGCGAGTTGTGACAGTTCCCCGACAATGGCACGAAAAACTTGATGCTAAAGATCACGACAGTGAATCGGTCGCACAAGTAATATAAAATGGGCGAGTTTTCCCAAGTATCGATCTCTCAAGGAACATAGTAAGGTGGTGTTAATTTCGAGGAGGACTTGAGATTGAAGTCCTTAGGTCGGAGTTAACTAAGGGGGGTTTTTGTATTTGCGGAAAAAGAAAATAAAAGGCTAACAACTACTCCTATGCAACGCCGATATGCGATGCTTCGCTAGGCGGGATGGAAGACTAGTCGGGCCGCTATACACCGAATCACTAGGCGGATGGGCGAGTAGGATTGCGGATAAGGTGGTTAGAATGGAGGAATGAGGGTCGTGAGCACATCTTCACTACGCACACCACTAGCAATTGCTAGTGCGACAAGGGTGGATGGTGGTGGATAAAATATGGCGCACCTCAAGCAACTAAAGCATAAAACAATACAGAATCACATAGACATGAATCTAATAAAGTTCACATATAAAGTGAAACAACATCAATATAAATAAAGTTTTAACACACATATACAACAATAAAGGAAGAACAAGTCAAGAGATCAACCGAATCCGAAGTCTTGCTGAGGATTCACGGTTGGAATCGTCGGGTTGACAATCCGCGTCCAAGCTCGGTCCTCAACTACATCCGGGGTAGAGAAGGGTAGTCACCACCTTCCAATGGCCCGTCTTCTTCGTGTCACGATAGCAGACGAAAGTTGCAAGCTTCCCTTTGCTTGATGGCTATGGCATTGAAGCTTGAAATGAACCCAAAAGATGATGGAGGAGGCCGAGAGGAAGCTCCGGCTTGGATTTGGTGGTGAAAGCTTGCCCGCAGCACCTCCCTAGGGTAGAAGATGAAGGGGAATGGCGGAAACCTTCATCGGAGACAAAAATGGCGGAGAAATGTCGAGCAATCTCTGAAGGATTTTTTATTAGGGCGAGACCTGCGATATTTATAGAAAGTAGAATTGAAAAATGCGCACGATTACGGGAGCACGACCAGTGGTCATGCGCACTATGTCCAGTGATCGTGCGCACTGGTATGGCAGATTAGGAAGAAAATCTAGGATAACGCGCACGAGCAGTGGCGCACGACCAGTGGTCATGCGTACTAAGTTCAATGGTCGTTCGATTGCCCTAGACAGGACTCCAGGAAAAGAGGAATCAATGCACACGATCTGTGTCGCACGACTGTTGGTAGTGCGCACTATGTCAAGTGGTCGTGCGATTACCCCAGGCAGATTTTGAAAATCAGGGTACATTGCGCACAATCATCGATGCACGACCAGTGGTCGTGCGCACAATATCCGATGATCGTGCGCTGTATTACTGCTTCTAAACGTCCCCGGAACACGCACACGACCCCTATACCTAGCACTGATATGTGCAGACATTCCATACGAGCACAAAAAGGATTACAAATATTAAAAGTACAAAAATACACAACCACGGTCCTAAGTGTGTACTTCCTATGGAAATAAAGATAAGATGAAATATATACGATAACGAACTAAAAGTGAAGTGCAAGCGAAGAAAAACAAGCCCAGATGAGTCCGAAAATAGGTATAAAAAAATGGACTCATCTATTAGCCGTGGAACTGGCCAAGGTGCATGTCGTGATGGAATAGTTGCCTTTGAATTCATCGGCCAATGTATAGAGCTTTCTACGACTTGTTGGGTATTATCACAAGTTTGTGAAAGGATTTTCGAAGATAGCCCTTCCTCTCACTGCCCTGGCAAAGAAAGGTGTGACATATGAGTGGACACTCCAATGTGAGACTACATTTCAAGAGCTAAAAGATTGACTTACCACCGCAACCATCCTAGCTCTTCCATTAGAGAAAGAAGGATTTCAAGTTTACACTGATGCGTCCTATCAAGGGATGAGAGCAGTATTGATGAATCACGGGCATGTGATCGCTTACGCTTCAACATAGTTGAAGAAGCATAAGGTTAATTATCAAGTACATGATTTGGATTTGGGAGCACTGGTGTTCGTCTTAAAGGTTAGGAGGCACTACTTATACAACGTCCACTCTGAGATCTTTTCGAATTATAAGAATTTTAAGTATGTTCATACATAAAATGAGTAGAATTTGAGGCAGCGGCAGTAGTTCGAATTTTTGTGTGATTATGAGTTTACATTGAACTACCACCCCAGGAAAGCAAACTCTGTAGTAGATGTTTTGAGCAGAAAAGTACCGGAGTCAAGCCCTGAGTCTCAGATGATGAGTATGGAATTGGCTCGAGTGCTCAAGGAGATGGAGACCACGTTGGTGTGTAAGGAAAATCCTGAGACTTATACAGAATATCTAACTTCCATGAGTATAATTTGTGACTTTCGAGATCAAATTCGGGCATAGCAAGTAAAGGATGCTACTCTAACCCTTATGATTAAAACAATTGAGAATGGGTCTACTTATGATTATACTCTGAAGGACGGCCTCGTTCATTTCTGTGGCAGGCTCTTCCAAAGCGTAGTGAAATCCGGGATGATATCTCGAGAGAGGCACATTGCTCCAAGTATTCGGTGCATCCCAGGATTTCTAAGATGCATAATGATATACAAAAGATCATGTTCTGGCTTGGAATTAAGAGTATTGTTTAGTATTATGTTACACATTGTGAGGCTTTCTAGAAGGTGAAGGTAGAGTACAAGAGCCCTAGAGTAATGTTACAATCATTACCCATTCCGGAGTGGACATTTGAAGATGTCTCCATGGATTTTGTTCACGGCCTTCCCCGATCACGATCAGGGAATGACTCAGTTTGGGTGATTGTGGAATGCTTGACCAAGGTCACCGGGTTTATCCCAATGAGGAAAGAGAAGTATGTGGATGTATTGGTACATCTATTCGTGGAATAGTTTGTATGTTACCATGGAGTGTCTACGATGATACTATCCTACTGTGACAGTCGCATTGCCTCCAAGGAATGGAAGGCAGTTCGAGCGTATTTGTGTTACCGCCTTACCTTAAGCACGACCTTCAATTTTCAAACAGAAGGACAGTCTGAGAGAACCATCAGAACTAAGGAAAATTTGTTTAGGTTGTGTGTGTTGGATACAGGAGAGCCGTGTGAAAGGCTCTTACCAATGGTTGAATTTTCATTCAATAATGGTCATCAAGATAGCATCGGGATGGCACCCCATGAAGCGCTTTATGGAAGAAGGTGTGGAACACGTTTATCATGGGTGCAAGATGAAGACCCGAAGATTTTGGGAACCGAGTATATTGATGACACTGATGATGTGGTTAGGCTGACACAAGAACACATACTGGAGGCTCAGAGTCGACAAGTAAAGTATTATAACGTGAAACATAGGATGGTTGAGTTTCAAGTGGGTGATAAGGTGTTCTTAAAGATCCGGTCAATGCATGCAGTGTCACGTGTGTGTGGTAGGAAGAAACTCAGCCCGAGATATGTAGGGCATTATGTTATATTAGAGATAATTTGCTCTTTGGCCTATCGGCGGGAGATACCACCTAAGATGGAAAATTTACACGACATCTTCCATGTTTCGTCGTTTCGGAAAGCACTACTATGACCCGATCAGCATGTCCCCGCTACAAGTAGAGCAGTGAAAACTGATAAATCTATCCAACTAGAGCCGATGCGGATGGTGGACACCGAGATAAGGAGCTTGCGTCGAAAGAGCATTCCATTGGTGAAATTCCAATGGTTTAATGACGGAAATGAGGAATACACTTGGGAGTCGGTGGACTTGATGCAGAAGTGCTACCTTGTGTTGTTTAGACAAGGTAAAAATAAAAGCATATATATATTTTTCATGCTTTTCGTTCCCTATAGACTTTGCCTGATTTCGGGGACGAAATCTTTTTTTTATTTATATGATTTGTAACATCCCGATTTATGCTAGACCCCTCGCACATGTTTCGAGTCAAGAGACTTGACTCAGGCTCGGGGTACACTGGTAACAGGCATCGAGTGCATTGAATGGTAGGCTAAAGTCGAGTGATACTCGACACATAAAGAGAGTTAGACTTTGAATAATTTCGTATTAGGGGAATTCGTCGAGTATCGTCGAGTGATCATGACACCTTTAGACGATCGTCGAGTGGTCATGACACCTTTCGACGAGCGTCGAGTGATACTCGATGCATATGATGCATTTGACTCAAGGAATTTTAGGGAAAGGAATTCGTAGAGTATCGCCGGATATACCTGATGAATTGGTCGAGTGCTACTCGACAAATTCGGCGTGTAGGACTTGGTGGAAAATTTGTGTAACAAAGGACAATTCGTCGGATATCATCTAGGATATCCGAAGAATTCATCAAGAAAGGACTTAGATGATTCGATGGAATTCTTGTTGATTCGTCGATTATATATTAAGAATTATACTTAGAAGATTTTCGGCTTGTCGAGTGGTGATAGATTCGTCGTGTTACGCTGAGTTAATTCATTGCGACTACACGTGGAGACTCGACTATTCGACGAATATGTAGAAGGATACTTGTCGAATTTGACTTCGAGCATTTTGCAGACCATGCTATATTTGCTGGTTCATACGAATGGGCTGAACAATGTTTCTGGGATGAGTGCTAATGGCTCCTTTGGACTCGGCCTTCTAAAACAAGACTTATTTAAAGTAATGATGGGCGGTCTAATGGTAGGGCGACAAATGGCAAATCAATCTTAACTCTAAGTAGTTTTTTATAAAAAGGAATACACAAAAAAACCTAGCCATCATCATTATTTACCGAAACATTAACTGTGTCGACCCCGATGGAAGCGAGAAGTTACCTGAGACAGATTTGCTGGAGGAAGAACTCTCCCTCTCCATGAAGAACATTTTCGTCCGTGAGGAAAGATACTGACGAGGAAAGCTAAGCATGCTGCTAAGGAGAATGATAAGGTCCATGGCCGGAAATGAGGTGAAATTCCTACACTCTCCCTTAGTGCTGGATCTTTAGTTATGATATAGGAGAGATGTCAACTCAAAAGTGTTTTACTTGATGAGAAATGAAGATCCCCCAGGAAGAGACCATGTTAGGACCTTGTCCTAGGGATTTGTTGCCTTCAACCTCTCCTCTCTTCATTGTGAAGATATTGGACTTGGTTTTGTGAAGAGAAATGGTATATTGAGGGTGAATAAGGGAGGTGGAAGAAATGAATGTAACTTGTATAAATAGCTAGAGGAAGAAGACGAACCGATGTTGTTCGTTTGGCTTTAAGATGCGTGCAGAAATCTATTTTCTATGTTAAGCATAATTCAAGGGTGTTTCCAAGTATGGTCCATCCGGGTCTTGGTCTTGAGCTGAACACGAAAGTTGTAGTCCTTGGAACGTCCTTTCTAACAGATGGTTACACGTTCTCATAGGAGCTTTGTAGCTCCGAGAATGTCCAGTTGAATTTTCTACATAGTAATAACTCATGTGCATGTTGCTTTAGGGCTAGTGTAAACCGGATCTTGGACTTGGTTGAATGATCATAGCATGATGATGCTGATGTTTAGGTGGACATATTTATATGTAACTGTGATAAACAAATGGTTTGAGGGAATTTGGTTGTACAATGATTTATTCATCAAAACTGGTAAATATGCATCTTAGCAATATTACATGAATGTGTAACCTATAACATGCAGCGATCAAAGTGGTTGGAAGAACATGAGATGAATTCCTAGCAAGCTATATTAATATTATAAAAATATATAAATAACATGATGAATGTTGTATGATTTAGAATCTAGAAAAAATGTATGACTTGATGTGCAAGTGTCTGCTGAATCATAAAAATGGGGCTAGATGAGAAAATGTCCATGCCTATATGAAATGATAATTCTCAAAGTTGAAGGGATGAGTAGAGTCCACTGATTAGAGTTGTGTCTCCCTATGGGTGGCAGTGTGGGGATGGTACGATGTATAATGTGGCTTGCCACCTGTGTTAATGATGAACCATTAAGTGCTTGGGAGCACATAAATGCGAAAGGGTTATACGTGTGTACATGTTGGACCACACTGGATTTGTATAATGATAAAGGACTCAGTGTGGAGCCATTAAGTGCTTTGAGCACTGGAATTGTAATGATGAGAAGGGACTTGGTTGGAGCCCTTGGATTTGTGATGGTATGGCTAAATGTATTTGCATGCAGTGTGTGTTGACATGCGATGTCATAATCCTGGATAAAGGATAGTGTGGCAGGTCTACGGGCTCTCTAGTCGTCACGATGATGGGAGTTGACAGATAGACCTTGGGCAGTTGGGCTTAACCTTTGGTGCTCATTACTGAGGCTCCTTCCGTGCTAGAGGATGGTTTAGCTCTGTTCTTTGTTGATACGCCCCAAAGACCCTCTCCGTGCCAGCTTTAGGACAGTTTGGGTTGTGTTCTTGGTGCACATATACCCAAGACCCATCTGAGATGTAGTACGCATGGACTTCGTTGTTGTGTTCTTAGTGTTGAGGAGTACGGAGGCCAAGACTTGGTAGTGTGGATGCCCGCCTAGTAGTAGAAAGCCCGTTCTACTATCGACTTCTGGCCACGATGGATGATGCTTGAGAGTTTAGCTACCAGATCAAAAAGTGGGAACTTCAAGACAGAGTTGAAATAGAAAACAGAGTGCATGAGATGCATGGGAGCATCATAATACATCTTTGCATAGCATTGCATTGCATCACACAAGATTCTTATCATATAAGTTTGTATGGGCACTCTTATATACTGAGTTACTTATTATTAAGCCGATACTTAACTTATAAGTCTGTATGTGCATTCTTATAAGTTAAGTTATATTCCTGTCACAGAACTAAATACTTTATTGGATTGGTAATACTCTTGTCGAATTGCTAGAGATGAAGAATGTTATACTTATTTATATTGCCATTATTATTCTGATGATTTGTAGAATTATACCACTTGCTCGTACATACTGTGTGTGTGGGGGGTACCTTTTCTTCTCCCGCTGGTGCCCGAGAGACGCCGAGGTGAGAGGATGAGATAGCCACTTAGTCTTTATGACTAACGGTTGCTACGACTACCATTTTAGGAGGACACCCAGTGGATGGAGCCGCAGTAGCAGCATGTCGTACAATAGGGAAGCCAGGCCAGGGTAGCGGGGCCTGATACGACGTTACCTTCGTTGTCATCAGTTACGGATGTGAGTTTTTAAGATACTCATGTTGTATCCCTTTGGGAAATTTTTATGTCCTCTGATATTATAGAAGCTGTTGTTGTATCTTATTATGTTGTACTTGTTGGACTTTATACTTGTGTAGATTTTGACTTCTGTACTTTTCTTTGTGTTGGGTTGGCATGGATGATATTTGTTTGACCGGCAGAATAGGCGACTTGTGGTGCATGTGGACCCATGTGTTGACGCTATCGCAAGGAGGCTGTTCTGGGCATAAGACTCCCCTCGACCATATCTTGTATTCCGGGAGGGGGGTCTTACTGTTCGGGTCTTCATCATCGTCATATTCTCCATCATCGCCTTCATCATTATCTTTGTCATCAAAGAGTGTGTTGAAATCGTCTTCCGATGACTCGATCGGGAGGAACCGCGCGTGCACCAGATCCTTCGTAGTGACCTTCTCACAGTACACCTTCAACACGCCAAGAGTTTGCATCATTAAGAGTATGTGCTCTACGACTTTGATGCAGTAGTGCTCATCATCTTATCAACATCCCACTCAGAATATTACTTTGCTTCAGCAGTCTTGCTCGACAACTTATCGCGGTTCAGAGGAAGAATAGAGGAAACTAACCGGACAACTTCGGCTTTAAGTCCCTTATTCTCCTCCTCCTGGCTGGGAATACGGGCACGCATTCAGTTTGCTATCTCGCCATCCTGTAAGAGGCAAGCAAAAACTAAGCTAAATTAAAGGAAGTGGAAATAGCACGGATGCCCCAGGAAAGTTAAACTTATAACCCCGCTGGTCCTCTTCTCCAAAAGCTTCTTGGCAACCTCCAGCTTGAGCCTTAGTCCATTCAGCTCTCAAACCGCGAGTTCCTGCGAGGTATCAACCTGGTTCCAATCCCGAGAGAGCTGCAGACTGTGGCGCAAACTCATATGTGTGAACTTGAGAGCCCGCTGCTACGCTCGAGTGCTCTAGTGGGCCAAATCATGTGTGGTCACAACCTCGAATTTCACCACATCCCTCCAGCCATAGAGCCTGTAAGAGACGGCATAGGCGTGCCCGCTGGGGTTATCCTTTCAGACCAAGAGGGGAAGAGTGTGGAGATGGAGGATTTATTGGACTTCTTATCCTAGAGAACAATCAGCTCGACTCGCTAGAAATGTCTTTGACCTTTTTCCCAGACCGATGTTTGGGTGCAAGTAAGGCTACTTCTCTTCCCGACCATTTGACCCCATCCTGGTTGGGAATTCATGCACCTCTCCTGACATAGGTCCTTCTTGAGGGGCCTTATTGTCTCGCTTGTCTGTGGTAGCCATGAATTATTTAAATTTCGTCAATGGAACCGAGGCCACAGATGAGCTGTGGTAAGAACGTGCGAGTCGGTGGTTCATTTCCACACACTACAACAACCATTTTTGCTCGCACAAGTTTAGTGGCTAATGTTTTGGCTCTCTCATAGGGAGGATTAACAAGGGTGAGTCACTCCATTGCAACATAACGATGTCGACAATATTAAAATAGCGAAGAAAACTAAGTGTGTCGAGATCAAAAACAAGTAGGGTGAGACAATACCTTCGCCAGGAAACACCGAATGCAACTTCTCGACGTTTCACCTTATATAGGATACCTCAAAGTTCTTCTTGAGGAAGAACTAGTCGAGTTTCGCCTCCTGCCCCCCCCCCCCCCCCCCCCACCTGCGATGTGATAAATGTCATCTCATCTTGGTGGACTAGCGCATAGGGGATGTTCTTTAGGTTCCCCTTAAAAAAGATGAACCTAGTGATCCAATGGTTATGTTTGTTCGCGGTCTCGCACACCTTGAAGTTCGAGCTGGAGAAGATGTTTTAGACCATCGTTTGTCAACCAGTATATGAACAACTTTTGGAAGATGGTGTGGTTGAACTCAATCAGTTCCTCGTGCAGTATGAATGTGAATGCTACTGGCATCACAATCGCATTGGTGTTCAATTATGTTGGGGCAGTGCCAAAAAACTTCAACACCTAGCGGAGTTCAGGCCATAATGGGAGGCGTAACCCCTCCTTGAAATGTGAGATGGGGAATGCGAGCTCGTCCTAAAGTGTAACCCCCCAAAAATCAAAAGAGCGACGGGAGGCATTTCAGGCCAAATCTGGTATTTGGTAGGGGGCACACGGCCTGGGACACGGGCGTGTCCCAGGGTGTGTCAGGCTCGAGTCGACGAATTGGCCACGAGGTCGACGAAATTTGGAGTCAACGATCGTTGAGCAGTGAACATGGCCTGAGACACGGGCATGTCTCCCGGCGTGTCGAGCCCGTGTCGACGATCGGCCCGGGGAGTCGACATCTTCGCTCGACGATGTGTCGAGACAAGGCACACGGCCTAGGACACGGGCGTGTCCAAGGACGTGTCATGTGGTCGACGAACTTCGCTCGACGAAGTGTTGAGACCATGAACACGGCCTGGAGCCCAGGCGTGTTCGGGTGTGACACGGACGTGTCACATTGGACACGGGCATGTCCAGAACCCGTGTGAGTCTCGGGTTGTTTTCGGGGCTGTGTCGATGGGGGCACACGGCCAACCACACGGCCGTGTCAGTTGGAACACGGGCGTGTTAGGTCGAACACAAGCGTGTCGTATGCCGGTGTGTTGTTCCAGACGCGTCGATTTTGACGGCGAATGAGGGACACGTCCCTGGACACGGGCGTGTCATAGACCGTGTTCGGCCAAGATTCTGTATTTTAGATCTGGATCGTGGCCGTTCGCTTCTTTAATTCCGGATCCGATGGCTGGGGTGAAAGTGCAACTAGATCTGATATACTCTAGAGGGGGTGAATAGAGTATATGGTGCTTTAAAAACTTTTACAAGCTTTTACAACAATTGTTGTAATATGTGTGAGCAGGGAAGCAATAAAAAATTTAACCACACTACTAAGTTAAATAAAACACTAAGCACAGACAAATCAAGGCCAGAAACAAAAATGAAAGCAAGCAGAACCAGAAGACACAAGGAAATATAGTGGTTCCCCAAACTTGGGTACATACACTCTTCTACCACCCTAGGTAGGAATCCACTGCAGGATGAGTTGATCAGGTGTCCTGGGCACCAATGAGCTTTTGATAAGGTGCTAAAAAACCAAAGCAGATTTTTTGATCAGGTGTCTTGCCACCAATGAGCTTTTGACAAGGTGCTCAAAAACCAGGTTCAAACTTTTGAAGGGAGTTTGAAAAACCCTTTACAGAGTGGGGGTGAGAGATTGATGGCAGTCTTCTCTTTCTCAAACAACTGAGAAGACTATGTGGATTGATGTTAAAGCTCCCCCTGAGTCCTTGAGATCTTCAGGAAGAAAAGCTTTGCTGAGGGTGATAGGCCTTCAAAGATAGAACTCCAGCAAAAGATGGTTTCAGCAATGGCTGAAATGTTGAGTGTCTGGAGTCTTGAAATGATGTTGGCCTTGAACACATTGAAAGCTGAAGAGATCTGAAGATTTTTGAGAAAGCTTGATCTCCTTTGATGAGTGTTCTTCAGAATTCTTTTGTGACAGAAGATTTTGAATGAGTCTCTGTAATCTGTATTGTATGTTCTCTTCTTCTTGTTCTCTCTTTTTTTTGATTCAAAAAACATTCTATCTTTTATTCTCTGTTCCAGAATAGAATATCATCCTCTGTCAAGGATAGCCGTTGGTCTGCATTGATTGCATCCTTAATTGCATAATCTCTTCTAGAGGAAAGTCCACAGAATTATTCCTTGAAAAATCCCTTGAAACTTGGTCCAGAATTGAATGAAAACGGCTAGCAAATCTCTGAATTAATTGCAGAATAACTCCTAACTGATTTGAATTTGAATTCTGGAAGTTATCTGAAATCGTCGAACTAAGCTCTGCTATCGTCGATCTGAGCTCAGCGATCTGGAAATCTTAAGCAGCAAAATAATCGTCGATCTGAGCTCAAAGATCGTCGAACTGAGCTCAGAGATAAAGATCCAAGGCAGAGTCAAAATCATCGAACTGAGCTCACCGATCATCGAATGGAGTTCGACGATATTATGAAGTTGAGCTTAGCGATCGTCGAATGGGGTTTGACGATCTGTCGAAGTTGAGCTAGACGATTGTCGACCGGAGTTCAACGAATCGTCGTGCTGAGCTCGACGATCAGACTTAGTCTCCAGACAGAAAAATTTGGTCTTCAGGGCAGCTTCCAAACCTAGACTTCTAACCCTTAGACTCAAATCTAATTGACCTATTAAGCTATACAGAAGGTCAAGCAAAGGATCCTAGAGACATAGTGATCCTGACCCAAATTAGTAATAGGGTGTTCCAACAATCTCCCCCTATTTGGTTTAGGATTACTATTTACAGACTTTGGAAAATTCAAATAATAACATACAATCAGTAAAATATGAAAACAACAGCTAGACATTGCAGAAACATCACAGATATATATATGTCATCTAGATAATCAGAAATTCCAGAAATTATCACCTTACAATGTCATTTCTTCTCTTTGCCTTTGACAAGTTTAATTTCTCTGTTTGGATTTAGAGCTTCCTTGTTGGACCTGGTGTCATCTGCTGCACCCAAATAAGTTTGCTTTGTAGCCCTGGGAACCACAGCAGCAGGATGTAATTCCATATATCTCTCAGCATCAAAGAATTTGCTGGAAGTATATTTCTCTAATTCCTTTTGTCTTTGCTCAGACATTGTAGAAATATTGGAAGTATCTAATCCTTGATCTCTGGCCTTCTTAATCTGATCTAGTGCATCCAATTCTTTTAACCTGGCAGTCCAAGCAGCTGGGTTATTCTCAGGGTCCTCAAAAGGTACAGGTGGCTCATACCTGTTGGAAGGATTGTCTTGAGGAGGCCTGGCAGACACAGTCTCTTTTAGCTTATAGGGGAAAGGACCTGATGATGCATCAGAAGAACCATGTCCTCCCCTGGAATATGGGTGCTGCCTGGAGTACCCTTTAGAATAAACTTGAAAATCTCTCTAATTACCCTTGTATCCTCCTCTCCTAGAATATGAACCCCTAGATTGGCCTTCCCTTTGGTAGGATCTGGCATGGGGTTGATAGGGAGCCTGGCTTCTGGCTGGGGCTTGACTTGCAGAGCTTCCACCTGCACCTGCATCAGGAGGAGGTGGTGGAGGAGGATGAGGGTGCTGGAATTGGGAAGAGCCCTTCTCATATTTTCTCTTTTTCTTCATGGCCTTCAGCTGGTTCTTGGAATACTGCATCCAGTGTTCAGTAATTTGGCAATTATGAAGGATGTAATAAGGAATGTCATTGTTATCTTTGACTGTTGTAGGAGGAACCTTTTTCATTGCCTTGCTCCTTGCCTTCCTTTTTCTGGCAATAGTAGCAGATGAGTCATCAGAGTCTGTTTTAAACTCATCAGATTCAGAACTCTGATCATCATATAGAGCATCTATTCTCTTCATCAAGTCTTTCTTCAGCTGAACAGAGGCAGAAGTTGAGATAGCAGCAGCAGGGACAGCAGCAGATGGAGCAGCAGATGGAGAGGGTACAACAGAAGCAAATACAGCAGCAGCAGTAAGTAGTGGACTGGTGACAACAGCAGCAACTGTCTCACTTACAACAGAAACAACAGATTCACTCTCAACAGCAGATTCACTAACAGCCACAGAAGCTGGAGAGGTGATAGCAGCAACAACTTCATTGATAACAGCAGTAACATCATCAAACTCTGCAGCAGGCTCAAAATAAGTGGCCTCTGTCATCAGAAGATCCTTGGATTTTTGCTCATCAGAAGCAGTTGGAACTTCAGCATCAATATTAACAATCTCAGCAGCAGTATCAACAATCCTTTCTTCAGCATCAGCAGCAGCAGCAACATCTTCAGTAGCAGCAATCACTGAATGTACAAAAGAAGAGATAATGCTAGGGTCACAGCAAGAGAAAGGCACCAGTGCCTTGGATAAGTCTTCTGTGGGCTGGACAGCATTACTCTCTGGCAGACAGCTGAAGAAGGCAGTGTCAAAAGCAGATAGCAAAGACCTTAGGTCAATTGCAAGAACTGCAGTAGGAGTCTGACATTTTGGAGGCACAACAATAGGAGCAGAAGGAGCAGCAGACACAGAAACATTATCAGCAGCAGCAGTATCATCAGCAGCAGGAGCAGAAACAGCAGCAGCAACAGCATGAAAGCTTGCTTCATATGGCATCTCCCCCTGCCTAGATGCAGATAAATCTGGATCAAGGCACACTGCTGGAGGTGCTGCCTGAGGAAGGAGGGAGGAAAGCCTGGCAGAGAGGGCTGCCACTAACAGGTGTAGTGGATCCAAGGAGGTCTCCAAGAGTAGAGAGAGCCTGGGGGCAATTAGCTCATACAACCTGTCAGCTAGGGCTGAGAGGTCTACTTGCTCAACTGCTGGAGCAGAGGTAGATGGAATAGGAGTAGCTGAAGATGCTGGAAGAGGAGGGCTGGAGAGTGGTGGTATGGATGGCTAAGGTGTTGGGATGGTGGATATGGAGGACAAGGGGATGGAGATGGATGGAGTGAATGTTGGTTGATCAATGATGTGGTGGAGGAGGTATTGGAATGAAGTGGAGGTGGAAGATAAATCAGGAGGAGATGAGGGGGAATCATCCATGTAGGAATCATCCAGGAGGGTGAAGGATGGTATGGATGGTGATGATGTGATATCTGGAGGAGGGTATGAGAACAGTGGGTGGAATTGGTCTGTTGGAGGAGGTAGAATGGGGTCTGGAGATGGAGTTGATGTTGGAGATGGGCTGGATATGGTAATGGTGGATGGAGCTGGAATGGTGGATGGTAGGGGAAGGGTTGGAATTGGAGGAGGAGGAGAGGCAGCAACAGCAGCAGCCAGGTCTTCTGCAGGAGCAGTGACCTGTGGGAGAGTGACTCTTTGAGTCCTTGTGCCTGAAGGCGCACTTGAGGAGGGCCTGCCAGGCTTGCTTATTTGCCTGTCCCACTTGCCAAAGAGGGAACAGGTAAGTCTCTTGGAGGCATTTATGTGAACTCCAGAGGAGACCAGCAAGGCAGGGCACCTGGTCTGCAGAAAAACTCCAAGAATCCTTCCAAAGTTAACAAAACCCTTGTTTAATTTCTTCTTGATGAGGTCAAAGAACACCTCTCCCCAGTTCAAACTTTTCTTATCCACCGGAGCTCCCATGAGGCAGAGCTGATGTCTGGATATAGTATCATGAGCTGAGTGCTTTGCCAGCAGCACTTTCCCTACTACATCTGCCAGGAACATGTATTCAACAGACAGATTCCTTTTGAATAGCTTGCTAGGGTTTCCCTCTGGATGACCAATCCTGGCAAGTAGTTCAGAAAACTCCTCTCCAGATAACTCAGCAGATTCTTCTCCATTTCTCAATCCAAAAACCTCTGTTAAAACTGTGGGGGTCAAGGGTACCTGATTTCCAGCAATAGACCCAACTATTGTGTTGTTATCTAGATTATGAGCAGTATAAACCCACTCCTTTATCTCATCTAAAGCCAGCTTGATTCTAGTGGTCATGAGGGCAGACAGATTCTGGTCTTTGAACAAACCCAGTATGTCTTGGAAAATCTGATCAGTAGTGTTGAAAGATTCCAGATCAATGTCGAACCCAGCATCGAACTTCATTGCGACAAGAACTGCAACTGACACAGCCATTGTACCTGCAAAAACTCAACAAACAAAACGACCAAGCGTAGAACTGTTTGGAGGGAAAGAAAATCCTGCAGAGAAATCGAATGCGCAAGAGAGAACGACGGCGAAAAATGAGTTTTATATTAGGGTTCGACGTAAAATTGGAAAGATCGTTGAACTCAGTTCGACGATCGAGGCTTCTAAAGGAATCTGAAGAGTCTTCAACATCGTCGATCTCCGTTCGACGATATTGGAGAGCGTAGAGCTCCGTTCGACGATCGTTCAGAGAACAAAAGCGTCGAGCGCCGTTCGACGATCGTTGACCGGAAGAGATAGTTCATACTATCTGAGAGGCGCTGAACTCAGTTCGACGATTTTTGGAAATCATCGATCTTCGTTCGACGATCTTAGGGGAAATCGTCGAGCGCAGTTCAGAGATCAGAATAATTCTAGACACTAAGAAAAATCAGAATTTTTGCCTAGTCTTGGTCAATTTTGAGCTTTCAAAATCTTGGATATTATTTAAGACTTCCTCCATCTAACATTCCTAACTGATTTAGGAAGAAGGTGTGTTTCTTTTCATCAAAGGCTTGGTGAAAATATCTCCCCTTTGTAAATCAGTTGGGATATATTGTAATTCAATTTTATTCTTTTCAACATTATCCCTTAAGAAGTGATGCCTAATCTCTATGTGTTTTGTCCTACTATGGAGGACTGGATTTTGAGCTATGGAAATAGCACTTGTGTTATCACAAAAGATTTTAGACTTCTCTAAGTTGTAACCATAGTCTAGGAGTTGGTTTTGAATCAACAATATTTGTGAACAACAACTACCTGCCGCCATATATTCAGCTTCAGCAGTTGAAGTTGACACAGATGTTTGTTTCTTACAAAACCAAGAGACAAGTCTGTCACCAAGGAACTGACAGGTTCCACTAGTGCTTTTCCTGTCAATTCTGCATCCAGCATAATCAGCATCTGAGAATCCAGTTAAATCAAATGCTGAATCTTTTGGATACCAGAGACCTAGATTTGGACAACTCTTCACATACCTGAGAATCCTCTTTACTAAAGTGAGGTGTGACTCTCTAGGGCTTACTTGGAACCTAGCACATATACATGTAGCAAACATTATATCTGGTCTACTAGTTGTAAGATACAGTAAAGAGCCAATCATAGCTCTATATGTTGTCTGATCAACAGGTTTCCCATGTTTATCAGCATCCAATACAGCATTGGTAGGCATGGGTGTTTTCATACAAGATGCCTCAGACATACCAAATTTCTTAACCAGTTCATTAGCATATTTGGTTTGAGAAATAAAGATGCCTTCAGTATGTTGTTTGACTTGCAATCCTAGGAAGAAGGATAACTCACCCATGCTACTCATCTCAAATTTAGAATGCATTAGGTTAGAAAACCTTCTGCACAATTTTGAGTCAGTAGAACCAAAAATGATATCGTCTACATAAATTTGTACTAGTAGGATATGAGACTTATGAGTTCTAATAAAAAGAGTTTGGTCTACTCTACCCCTTATAAAACTATTTTCCAAGAGAAAGCATGCTAGGGTCTCATACCATGCTCTAGGAGCTTGCTTGAGACCATATAATGCTTTATTCAGTCTAAAAACATGATCAGGAAAAGTTGGAGAGTTAAAACCTGGAGGTTGTCTGACATAAACTTCCTCTTTGATGTCTCCATTCAAGAAGGCACTTTTGACATCCATCTGATAAACCTTGAAGCCTTTGTGAGCTGCATAGGCTAGAAATATTCTGATGGCTTCCAATCTTGCAACAGGTGCAAAGGTCTGGTCGTAGTCAATTCCTTCTTCTTGAGAATATCCCTGAGCAACTAGCCTTGCCTTGTTCCTTATAATTACTCCTTGATCATCCAGTTTGTTTCTGATTACCCATTTTGTTCCAACAATGGAATGATCCTTAGGCTTTGGCACTAGTTCCCATACTTTATTCCTCTCAAATTGATGCAACTCCTCTTGCATTGCAATGATCCAGTGTGGATCTTGCTCTGCATCTTGAATGGACTGAGGTTCAATTTGAGATAGGAAGCAGGTGTGCAACAGGTTTTGGTTGACCTGATTTCTGGTTTGCACACCAGCTGAGATTTCTCCAATTATTTGGGAAATTGGATGATCTCTTGATGTTACTAAATCAACAGGGGGTGTTGATTGTTCACCAACCTGTGTTGTTGTTTCCTCTTGTGGTACAACAACTGGCTCTTCAAGTTGTGCTTCAATATGTTGAGCATTCCCTTCATCTTCACTGCTTTCATTATCTTGAGCAACCTGCAACTTGTTCATATCTTCAACTAGAGAGTGTTCCTGCAAAGGTTCTATGGTAGAAGAAATCTTCTCCTTGAAAGACATGTTAGATTCATCAAAAGAAACATGAACAGATTCCTCAATTTTCAAAGATGATTTATTATAGACCCTATAGGCCTTGCTGATCATGGAGTATCCCAGAAACACTCCTTCATCAGCTTTGGCTTGAAATTTTGCTAAATATTTCTTGTCATTATTGTGAATATAGCAAATACAACCAAAAATTCTAAAATAGTCAACTTTAGGTTTCTTCCCTTTGAGTAATTCATAGGGAGTCTTTCCCTTTAGTTTATGTATCAGACTTCTGTTCAACACATAGTTGGAGGTGTTCACTGCCTCTGCCCAAAAGGATATAGGTAGATAAGCATCTGACAACAATGTAGTGGCAGATTCAATAAGGGTTCTATTTTTCCTTTCAGCTATCCCATTTTATTGAGGAGTTATAGGAGCTGAGAAAGTATGCCTGATCCCTTCACTCTGACAGAACTCTTGCATAAGAAGAGAATCAAACTCTGTCCCATGATCACTTCTGATCAGGGCAATATGAGTATTGAACTCAATCTGTATACATTTAAGAAACTCTGTCAGACACTTAAAGTTATCAGACTTCTTCCTTAGAAAGAACACCCAAGTGAATCTAGAGAAGTCATCTACAATTACTAAAGTGTAGGATTTCCCTCCTAGGCTTTGTACTGTGATGGGTCCAAATAGATCCATGTGTAACAGATACAATATCTTAGGTGAATCACTCTTATTAAGTGACTTAAAACTGTTTTTAGTTTGCTTGCCTAATTGACAAGCCCTGCAGAGTCCTTCCTTCTTGTAGGGGCCAGAAGGTAGTCCTCTAACAAGGTTGTCCTTGGATAGCCTAGCAATAGTTCTAAGGTTTAGGTGTCCTAATCTCTTATGTCATAAAACATTTGGTCTACAGACTGAATTAAACAAGCAGATATCTACATTAGTTGAAAGAAAGTCTACTAGATAGATGTTACCTTTCCTTTTACCTGTCAACACTATTGTGTTGTCCTCTGACTTGATTTTGCATAAGGTTTTGCTGAAGGTCACCTGGTAGCCTTCATCACACAGCTGACTGATGCTAATTAGGTTGTGCTTCAATCCTTCCACATATGCTACCTTCTTGAAGGTTACTGATCCAATCTGGACTGCACCATATCCTTTAGTCTGTCTAAAGTTGGAGTCACCAAATATAACTTTGGGTCTAAGCTTGGCTCTGAAGGATGTGAGATTGTCCTTGTTCCCTGTCATGTGCTTAGAGCACCCACTATCCAAGTACCATTGCTGGTTAGATGTTGGATAGGTCTTCACCTGCACATAAAACAATTTACTTGTTTTTGACCCAGTTTACCTTGGGCCTAGGTTGATAACCTCTAAATTCAGAAATGAAAGACATCCCAGGTTGACTCTTATATCCTTCAGGATGATATCTCCTTGGAGGTAAAATCCATTCAGTATAAGGGTTAGAGGTTTGGGATGAAGAACCCTTAGGATTCAATTTTGATTTACCTTTAAACAAGTTTCCAGAGCTCTGACCTCTGTTCGACGATCTTGGGGCTTCGTTCGACGATCTTGGGTCAGATCGTCGAGCTCCGTTCGACGGTCGACTATGGGTGAGGTCAGGTATATGAGATCGTCGACCTGCGTTCGACGACTTTGGCTGAGATCGTCGATCTGCGTTCGACGATTTTGCCTGAGATCGTCGAGCTGCGTTCGGCAATCGTCGATCTTCATTCGGCGATCGTCGATCTACGTTCGATGATTTCTGCTTGGACTTGGTTTTCTGAGGCAGATCAGAATTTTTCCTAGCAACCTCTACAACTCCCTTTCCCTTGTCAGAAATAAACTTGATGGGAGTTGTTAGAACAATAGGTTGGCTGGATGAGGCACCCAAGCCCAGTGTACTGTTAAATCTAGAGTTCACTGTGCTTGTGATGTCCATCAGCTTGATGCTTCTCCCATTAAGGGATTCTTCAAGCTTCTTGGCCTCAGAGAGCTCACTTTTCAGTGTAGCTATCTGTTCCCAACAGTTCTCCAACTCCTGAGAGAGTTTGAGGTTTTCTGACTTTAAAACATTGTGTTCAGATAATTGATTTCTGAGAGAGATGATCTCTTTCTCAGACTTTAGCAGGTCTAAACACAGTGTTTTAAATTCAGATTTAAAATCTTCTGAACTAAATTCAAAAGAACTAATTACCTGATCTTCTTCAGGTTGAGTCTCTGAGTCTGAATCTGACTGTTCTTCCTATGAATTGTGCTGTGAGGCATTAATTGCCATCATGCAGAACTCCTTTTCTTCTGCATCATCCTCATCATCACTTGTGCTAGAAGAGGCTTCTGACTCCTCTTCTGTCTCACTCCAGGATTCAGCAACAAACCCTTTTCTTGTATGCTTATTTTTGCTTGAAGAAGGTTTGCCACTTCCATTCCTTTTGGAGTCTTTCTCCTTTCTTCTTTCTTTTTTGTCCCTTCTGTCCTTGTTCTTGTTCTCTGGACAGTCAGGAACTATGTGCCCTGGTTTCCTGCAATCAAAGCAGATAATGTCTTTATTGTTGTTAATGGACTTGTCATACCTTGGCTTGTCCTGCTCCTTGTATGATCTTCTTCTGAAGTCCTTTCTGGCTATCTTGTAGAATCTTTTGGCCAACAAGCTGAGTAGTTCATCATTGCCTGTAGCTTTATCTTCAGGCAGATCCTCAGTTGCCTTAAAGGCTATGGTCTTCTCTTTCCTTGTGGCTGGTGAAGCAGCCTTCTGTTCTTCCTCTCTATTCTTGATGAGTAGCTCATAAGATTTGAGCTTACCCAGCAAAGCTTCAGTGGTGATTTCATTTAGACTTCTGGCATCCTTAATTGGCCAGATTCTTGAATCCCAAGTGCTGGGGAAGCACATTAGGATCTTGTCATTGAGTTCTGTTAGAGAGATCTCTTTGTCCAATGTCCTTAGTTCACTGACAATTAGACTCAGTCTGTTGTACATGTCTCCCACTGACTCAGTCTCTCCCTTCTTGAAGTTCTCATATTGAGAGATGAGATGGGATCTTCTGTCCTTTCTATCATCAGCTGAGCCTGAGACTATTTCTGAGAGCTTGTCCCAAATCTCCTTGGCTGAATTACATTCAGCTACCTTTTGAAATATATCATCTGACATTGTCTGGGCTAGAATGTTCATAGCCTTGGCATCAGCTACTTTCCATTTTTTGATGTCAGCATCTGTTCCTGATGGAGGTGGAACAACATTTGTACTTGTATTCTCTGGGGGTCTTGGACACACTGTCAAAATAGAATTAAATATATCTTCGTCAATAGAATTCATGTAAAGTCTAATTCTTGCCTTCCAAAGTGCAAACTTTGACAGATTGCACACTGGAGGTCTGGTGCTAGCATCATCTTTGTTTTGGGCCATGATTTGTGCAAACAAAGTCTAATAATAAAATACAGAAGAAAAGCAGATCTAGTTTGGGATCTTGGGGTTCAGGTGTTAGCCTGTACAACCAATCAGGTATGATATGTTTAACCAACCTCGCTCTAATACCAATTGAAAGTGCAACTAGATCTGATATACTCTAGAGGGGGGTGAATAGAGTATATGGTCCTTTAAAAACTTTTACAAGCTTTTACAACAATTGTTGTAATATGTGTGAGCAGGGAAGCAATAAAAAATTTAACCACACTACTAAGTTAAATAAAACACTAAGCACAGAGAAATCAAGGCCAGAAACAAAAATGAAAGCAAGCAGAACCAGAAGACACAAGGAAATATAGTGGTTCCCCAAACTTGGGTACATCCACTCTTCTACCACCCTAGGTAGGAATCCACTGCAGGATGAGTTGATCAGGTGTCCTGGGCACCAATGAGATTTTGATAAGGTGCTCAAAAACCAAAGGAGATTTTTTGATCAGGTGTCTTGCCACCAATGAGCTTTTGACAAGGTGCTCAAAAACCAGGTTCAAACTTTTGAAGGGAGTTTGAAAAACCCTTTACAGAGTGGGGGTGAGAGATTGATGGCAGTCTTCTCTTTCTCAAACAAATGAGAAGACTATGTGGATTGATGTCAAAGCTCCCCCTGAGTCCTTGAGATCTTCAGGAAGAAAAGCTTTGTTGAGGGTGATAGGCCTTCAAAGATAGAACTCCAGCAAAAGATGGTTTCAGCAATGGCTGAAATGTTGAGTGTCTGGAGTCTTGAAATGATGTTGGCCTTGAACACTTTGAAAGCTGAAGAGATCTGAAGATTTTTGAGAAAGCTTGATCTCCTTTGATGAGTGTTCTTCAGAATTCTTTTGTGACAGAAGATTTTGAATGAGTCTCTGTAATCTGTATTGTGTGTTCTCTTCTTCTTGTTCTCTCTTTTTTTTTATTCAAAAAACATTCTATCTTTTATTCTCTGTTCCAGAATAGAATATCATCCTCTGCCAAGGATAGCCATTGGTCTGCATTGATTGCATCCTTAATTGCATAATCTCTTCTAGAGGAAAGTCCACAGAATTATTCCTTGAAAAATCCCTTGAAACTTGGTCCAAAATTGAATGAAAACGGCTAGCAAATCTCTGAATTAATTGTAGAATAACTCCTAACTGATTTGAATTTGAATTCTAGAAGTTATCTGAAATCGTCGAACTGAGCTCTGCTATCGTCGATCTGAGCTCAGCGATCTGGAAATCTTAAGCAGCAAAATAATCGTCGATCTGAGCTCAAAGATCGTCGAACTGAGCTCAGAGATAAAGATCCAAGGCAGAGTCAAAATCGTCGAACTGAGCTCACCGATCGTCGAATGGAGTTCGACGATATTATGAAGTTGAGCTCAGCGATCGTCGAATGGGGTTCGACGATCTGTCGAAGTTGAGCTAGACGATCGTCGACCGGAGTTCGACGAATCGTCGTGCTGAGCTCGACGATCAGACTTAGTCTCCAGACAGAAAAATTTGGTCTTCAGGGCAGCTTCCAAACCTAGACTTCTAACCCTTAGACTCAAATCTAATTGACCTATTAAGCTATACAGAAGGTCAAGCAAAGGATCCTAGAGACATAGTGATCCTGACCCAAATTAGTAATAGGGTGTTCCAACATGGGGGCTGTTAGTGCTTGGATATACACGGGATTGGACCCTTGAAACCCTCATTTCACTTGAGAGGTTCTCTTTCTATAGTCTAGAGAGGGAGGAGAGCAAAGGAGGAAGAAGAAGATTATATCCGGTCTTTGGAATAACTTCAGAGCTCCAAATCGCGAACCGACTTCGGATCTACGGAGTCAAAGAGAGTGTGGTGCTTTTCATCCACTTACATTTCCATGGCGCCAAGGAAGAACGCTAGGGTAACGATTCTCTACTTGAGCATGTGAAGCTCTACTTCTTTTGTATAGGAAGCCCGCTCTCGCGAGTCTGCGGTGAGTTGGAGGCGTTCCTTCGGTTAGATATGTAAAGTCCCCATTGTTTAGAGTCCGTAATCAAGAACGGATATAGGCATGATGTGTGAAGCCTATCCGGACATATTATTCTGGATCGGTGATGTTGCATTGCGTAAATGCCGGAGAAGACTCCGTGCGAATGTTTGTTTTCTGGTTTTTCTGCGTGGTAGATTGCAACAGGGAGCCTTGGGGATTTACCCAAAGGTGCACCCGGAAAACTGGGCAGATGCGTGTTTCTGCCGAACTTGTAGGCCTGGGAGCCAATTTAAACATAACTGGGTTATGTGTTGTGTGTAAACGATTTGGGACTCGGGAAAGTTTGACCCGCGCATATGTTTTGAATTAACGTTGCGGTGTGAGCAACGAGTCAGGCGGAACCGTACCCGCTCTATGTCGTTCGGTTAAAGAGACCTAAAGTTACTTGGCACTTACAGTGGAAATAGATTGAGGGTCTTAGGCAGTGGCCAGAAAGACCAAATGCTCACGAGAGATTGCCGTCCCGGGGACGGTGGTGAGTCGGCAGACTTAGACTATGATCACCGAGAATGTGCCCTGAGAGCACGGGGCGTGTGGTCGTGCGTGCCAACGCCTGTGATGCAATGTATTTATTTACTACTTGTCTGTGCTAATAAAATGCAGGGAAGGAGCATCGCCGCCCCGAGTTGGGGGCGGGATCGTTATAATTTGGTCAGCACTGCTGACCGTTACTTTTGTTTAACACCGTGCGGTGGATTGTGCTTGCAGGTGATGCCAAACCAAGCGGTCAATAGCGGGGTAAAGCCCAAATTGCGAAGCCGCCCCTCGAAGGCCTAATTGGAGTGTTTTACTTACTTTTGTTCATGTATGACCGGCCCGCGTGTCGTGGTATGGAAAACATGTAAAATCAGTAAACCTTTTGTAAGGCCTTAAGGCCAGTACTTGTGTATGTACTTCATTCCTATTTGGTGTATTAGTGGACATTCATGCTTGGTGCTGGGTTCTTTTAATTGCAACTTATAAAATTGCTTCCGCTAGAATGCTCTGTGTAGGACGTTGGATTGGTTGAATGGTTTCCATTGAGTAACCACCCGGTCTGTCTGTGGTATATGACGTCGGGCCCCAGCCAGACCTACTGCTATATGTTATGCGACGGATATGGGGAGTTACATAAAGAAACATGTTTATCGGCTCACCCTTGTTGAGGAAACGTGTGGTGAACCACAGCGGGGCATACTCGGCAACACAAGATAAATACTGATGCCCGGTCAGGTGACTTTTGAAGAAAGAGTGATCAGTAAACTATTTTGTGCATTTTAGCGTACCATCAATAGACTCGCCATCACCTCCCAAAGGAACATGGATGGTGAGGACTACACAAAGGTTGGCGAGTAATAAAGGGGAGTTTAGGAGAAATCACATGAGTAATAAGTGTGGTAGCTGAGAGCGTACAATGAGGTTAAGAGGGGGCTATTTATAGAAGAAAACGAAGATGATCATTGTATAGAAAGGGGGAGGTGTGGAGATAGCCAACTCCCCCCCCCCCCCCCCCCAAATACACTTCGTAACTATCCCCACGCCCCCCACCCCACTCGCTAGCGAGTCAAACAATCACAACATCGTCGTAAGAGAGAGAAATAAGCAAGGGTGTCAGGACGCCGCACTCGAACAAGGCGAACAAGGCGAACATTCGAAACCATTCAATACATTCCCCACACTAGTTCATAAAAGATCAATACAGACAGTTTAGTATGGGTGCGTGAGACCAACACCAAGATTTAAAATTGGCAAGTCGATTGTAGCGGGTGAGCCCGACGTTAGGGCATGCTTAGCCTTGTTAACTTCCTTTTTTTGCATCAAGGGCAAGCTCAAATACTTACTCGACATCCATGACAAGAGCTCGGCGGAAGAAGATTTGTTCTTCTCCCACGCGACGACGAGGCGATCCCGAAATTCTTTCAAAAGAGACATCTTGAGATGGGAGTGGGGGATATAGAAAGGAATGGATATACAGAGCCCCCTTCTCCCTAGGTCGGCATATATATATATATATATATATATATATATATATATATATATATATATATATATATATATATATATATATATATATATATATATATATATATATATATATATATAGTACGTCGGGTGACCCACCAAAAGATTTCATTCTAAATCATCCACATCTCGCCGAATACTTAATGGTTGGACTTTTTTTTACAAGCTTGAGACGATCTCGTAAAGATCGATGTTTGTGTACAACCCCATATTCGCTGACTGAGGACCTTCGAGGGACCCATTGAAGAGATTAAGACAGAAAGAGAGTCCTGGCCTAGGCGAGATGAAGTAGTGAGAGGATGATATACCTCCACGACACGTTCAAGGTGATTGTCGTGAGCGTCAGAGGGCGAGTGCGACATCATGGCCTGCACTCGCCTCAGGGTAGAGGGAAGTGGCAGAAGAGCGGGTGATGCAGCACGCACTTGCCTCTGCCTCAGGCTAGTGGCGAGTGACAGTTCCACCGGGAACTCACCGATCCGAGCGGGTGTAATATCATAGAATACTCACCTAGATGGAATTCTCCATGGAGCCTATCTTAGTCTGCAGATAGTCCTTCCAAACAGTGGAGTTTTACAGTTGGCATACCAATTTGGGTTGCGTTTGTAAAACCAAAAGGCGGGATTCGGCTATTTACAGGTTAGACTTGAAAAAATATAAATAGAACCCAAGTACACCTTTGGAGGGGATCCTTTCTTTTTGGCTTCTTCCACCTCTGGTTGGTCCTGGTTGTTGAATTTCTCAAAGTGGTCCGCAAGATATCCTAAAGCCAAATGAATATTTTCAGAACTATCCAGTTAACACTTTGATCATTCGGAAACCCAAAGAGCAAGCTTAACACCAAACGCAAATGGAATAATAAGCAGATCTTATATTTATTTACACTTCTTTACAGGGCGAGGTATACATAGCGACACATGATTTCGCCAGTACACAAGCTACAACAGAAAGCACAAAACAAGCCAGGCGGACAGAGCAGGAGACCGCTGTGATAGCCGAGTCCGCCAAGGTCATCGAAGCCTCCCGAGCTATTGCTGCTACACGCCGAATAGAACACGAAGTCCGCCGAGACTGCGAGGTCGCGCGGACACACTATTATTCGCTGACTGCTGATTAACTGAAGAATAGACCGCCTACCCGCCTGAAACTGGCGGAGAGGTTATTGAAACTTGGAAATGCTGAAGCAGAGAACTGACAAGCTGCAGAAGCGACCTACTGAGACCGCAGAGACCGCACCCTTCACAGAAATTGACCGAAGTCACAGCCAAACTCCTGGCTCCTTGAAGCTTGTCGCGCGACCTACACACAGCAAACCATTAACTCTGCTCAACCCGAGCGGACAGGAAAATCTAGACCGCAACAAATGACCAAGCCCTACTTACTGTTCACTCAGTTACTATAGACGTGTCAGGGGGGTCTATTTATAGGAGAGGTGAGGAGTGTGGTCACCACCCTAGTGAATAGAGTCACCGCCCTAGCTCTCGCACTCGCAAAGACCCGTCCGCTGAGTCCGCAAGGACTTAACCGGATTCTAAGAAAACCCGTCAGGAGTAATAACGAAGATGTTCACCATCAGGAGAACACGCACCAGTCCGCCCAAACTATGCGGACAAAGCACCAGCCCGCATAGCCCGCAAAACACCGCACGATAGCCACCTTTACTGCGGAAGTCCGCACACAATATGCGGACAAGGAGGCATTCCACACAGCTCGAGAACAAAGACACCATCTGCCACGAGTCCATGACCAACAGGCAGTCCGCCCAGTCAACAGCGGTCTCGGCGGATACCGCGGACACATTACACTTGTCACTGAATGTGACCAAGCCCAGAAAACCACCAAGAACAAGCGTGAGCTCGGCGGACAAGGCCCAGTCCGTCTATCCCCAAGGTAGATCACCAACATTCCACCAGAAGACAGAGCCCGCAAGCCCTACTCGCATAGCTGTCAAGACAACGACCAACTATCAGACTTTGACACCAGTCCGCACAGTCCCCAGCAGCACATGCCTGCTGCACTACCAGAGCACGGCAAAGGCCACAGCCGAACTCCAAGGCCAATCCGCAACAGCGAACACCGCGGACTCAACCAGTCCGTAAAGCCTCACGCGGATAGAACACTCAATATGCCGGTTAACACAAGCTTGGAAATCTTCAAGGACGCAGATTTACTAAGCACAACCAACAGCCCGCAAACTACAGTTCGCTCAGTTTGCTTCGTTAGAAGCCCGACTTTCTTGGCCATAGGCCAGCCAGACCGCACACCAGGCCGCTCAGGCCACACACCAGGCCACTCAGGCCGCACACCAGGCAGCACAGGCTGCTCCTCAATAGCCAAGCCACCAAGATAGCCAAGGTCACCCAGGCCGCAACAAGCAGTCTGCACAGGCCGCGAACTCAGACCGCTCAGGCCGCACAGTCCACCCGGCCTGCCCATCACTCACTTCCATTTCACAAATATCAACACTCCCCCTTGAAGCAAGAAGTGATTATCAAACCCAGCAAGCTTTATAACCGCTGAAATGGCCCCTTCGACAGCGGCTTTGTGAAGATGTCAGCAAGATTATCTTCATTCTGAACATGCCCGACCAGAAGAGATCCCTCCAACACTTCTCCCTTATGAAGTGGTGCTCAATCTCAATATGCTTGGTCCTTCCGTGACACACTGGATTGTTTACCAATTTTAGAGCACTCTCATTGTCACCCCGGAGTAAAGTAGGTCCTCGCACTTCTTCATTAACATCCTCTACAAGCCTCCTCAACCAGATGGCTTCCAGAGCAGCCAAGGCCGAAGCCATATACTCAACTTCTGTAGTAGACACTGATACTGAGTCTTTCTTCTTGCTACACCACGAAATACAAGCTAATCCACAAGTGAAAACATAACCCGAAGTTGATCTCTGATCATCCGAGTCACCACCATAATCAGCATCCGTGTATCCAAGTAAAGAAAAGTCCGCATCTCTACTATAGAGGAGTCCCATATCAGAAGTTGTCTTGACATACTTCAAAATTTGCTTTGCCGCCACCAGATGAGACTTCCTTGGTTCAGCCATAAACCGACTTAATTGGCCAACAGCGTAAGCAATGTCTGGCCTTGTAATCGTCAGGTAGATCAAGCTCCCAACTAGAGCTCTGAACACTAAGGGATCAGGAAGAATCCTTCCTTCATCTCGTCGAAGCTTCAGCACATGTTCTAGTGGAGTAGAGCAACTCTTTCCTTCACCCATGTCGAATCGATTTACAATACGATCCGCATAACCCTTTTGGCAAATGAGTATCCCGCTCTCCTTTCTCTCCACTTCAAGACCGAGAAAGTGATGAAGCTCTCCCAAGTCTTTCATCTCATAGCGTATAACAAGCTCAGCCCTGAGCCTAGCTAATTCCTCCTCTGAATTCCTTGTGATGATCATATCATCCACATACAGCAGGACCAAGACTAGAAGCTCCCCCTTCTTCTTGACAAACTAGCTAGAATCCGAGTTGGAAGCAAGATAACCACAGAATTGAAGATACTCTGCTATCTTTCCGTACCAAGCTCAGGAGCTTGCTTCAACCCGTAGAGAGCCTTCCTAAGCTTACAGACATAGTCCGGATGAACTTCAGAAACAAATTCAAGTGGCTGATCCATGAAGATGTCCTGATCAATCTCTCCGTAAAGAAAAGCGTTTTCACATCAAGCTGCCACATCCTCCATCCCTTGCAAGCAGCCAAGGCGATCACCACCCGAACCGAAGTCATCTTTGCAATTGGACTAAATGTCTCCTCATAGTCTTCTCCATACTGCTGTGAGAATCCTCGAGCAACCATGCGAGCCTTGCATCTATCAATGCTCCCATCAGCCTTCTACTTCATCTTAAACACCCACTTGCAAGTCACCAGAGTAATGTCATCAACCTTGGGCACAAGGTCCCAGGTTTCATTCTTCTTGAGAGCAGCAATCTCTTCCTTCATGGCATCATCCGACTCCTTGACTCCAGTGGACTCATTGATGTTTGCAGGCTCTCGCTCATCCAGAGGACCTGCAAAGAAGCAGGAGACAACACTCACTGCATTCCCATCATTGTACCGAGCTGGTGGCTTCACAACCCTCTTTGATCTCCAAAGAGGATTTTCCTTTCTCACTACCTCTGTTGCTTCTTCATGCTCAACTCCACCTTCAGGATAACTTTTAGCAATGCTCCCCATGCTTCTTGAGCTAGAAGCCTCAGCACCAGGACTTGAAGCAACATGAGCTGCTGGTGAAATAGCAAGCTCCTCTTCCAGAACTTCAGCAGCCACCTTCTACTCTTCATCAACCTTGCTCTCAGTTAGCTCAACCGAGCCACCTCAATACGATGTCAGTTCATCAAAGACCACATCTTTTGATACAACACACTTCTTCATCGCAGGATCTATGCATTTCCATCCCTTCTTCCGCTCATCATAGCCATCAAAGACAAGCTTCCTTGCCTTTGCATCCAGCTTGGTCCTTGAAGCATCCGGGACATGCACATAGCAAGTCGATCCGAACACCCGAAGGTGTTCCACACTTGGCTTCTCCTTCAGCAACATCTCAAAAGGAGTCTTCATGTTGATCGGGCTGAGCGGCATCTAATTGAAGACATAAGAAGCACAAGACATCCCTCTGCGCAGAAGGACCTAGGAATGTCTTTCACATGAAGCCATCATTTGCAAGTCTCCATCAGATGACGGATCTTCCACTCCGGTACTTCGATTTGTTGTGAAGTATGAGCACAAGTGAGATCTCTTTGGATCTAGTGCTTCCACCCGAAGTTCGAAAATTCGGAGGAGACCAACTCACCACCGTTGTCTGTTCTAAACTTCTTAACCCGCAAGCCAAGCCGACCCTCCACCAACTCCTTGGACTCCACAAACAAATAGAAGGCTTCAGACTTCTCCTTCAAGAAATATACCTATTGGGTCTGGAGTTCCTTTAGTTGACCCGTGGCGCTCTTCTACTTATTTAAGAAATTAAGTAGCACCCTTTCCAACAGTCCGGGCTTTTGGTGTAGTTGGGTATGCGTTTGATCTTTCAATTGGTATCAGAGCAGGTCACGGGTTCAAGACCGGGGGAGCGCTATTAAATCCTGATTTTTCCCTTCTACCTGTGTGGGTCCGGCGGGTCAGGCAACCGTGGACATGTGGTAACCCCAGCTCTGAGCCGACGGGTTGTGCTGGACGCCGGAGGGGGGGGGGGATTGTTGTGTCCGGCGTTCCTTCAGTTGACCCGTGGCGCTTTTCTACTTATTTAAGAAATTAAGTAGCACCCTTTCCAACAGTCCGAGATTTTGGTGCAGTTGGGTATGCGCTTGATCTTTCAATACCCAATCATAATAAGCATATATCTGCTCCCACCAAGGCTTGCAGTGACGGTTGGTCTCATCAAGTCTCCATGGAAGCACTCCAATGGTCTCTTGCTCCTCGTTTGTGATTTATCAAACGGAAGGCAATGAGCCTTGCCGTACTGACATCCCGTGAAAACGTGACCGTCGCCAAATGAAGATAGCTTAGGCAAGCGTCTTACAAGGCTTCTGTTAGGCCTAGCCTTCAGCTTATCCATTCCTACATGCCCCAGCCTTTCATGTCATATCGCAGCGCTATCGTTTGCTCTCATCCGATCAACATAAGATTTAGTTGCAAGAACAAACAAGTTCTTCACTCTCCTCCCAACATGAGCAACATTAGCCTTAACCGCTGATACGTTGCGAAGGAACTTCAATTCTTTTGGCCCAAACAAAACGTGATAACCCGCGTCGAGCGCATTAGTTATAGAGAAGAGGTTCTTCTTCATGCCCGGCACGTGATACACACTCCTCAACGTGAGTGGCCCCATATCACTACCAAAAGACACAACCCCCTCTTTCTCTACTGCATAAACAGTATTATCAGCAGTTATGATAGCTTCGTTACCAAAGTAAGCTTACATGGAAGAGAACTTCGACTTGTCTCCGGTGAGGTGATGACCACACCTAGAGTCCACGATCCACTCATCATTGAAGTCGACAGCGAACAAAGCACGAACACAAGTGCCTGTCATGAAAACTCCGCCCCATCCAGCTTCCTCACCCTTTGAGCAACCTTCCTCCTTGCTGCAGCATGCCCAGGCTGCAGTTTGACCTTTTAGTCACGCTTGAAGTGTCCCCGCTGATGACAACTGTAGCACATCAAGTTCTTCTTCCAATCCTTCTTAGGAGGAGCGCTCCTCTCTGGTTGATAAGAAGTTGAAGGCTTATTTTCAGCAGCAGTCTTCTTCCCATTCCATCCCTTCTTCTTCTTGCCTGAGAAGAGAGCTTCACTGCCTTACTCTATGACAGTAACTCCAGCCATCTGCCTTGCCAAACTTTCCTGCGAAGAAAGCATGTTCTAAGCTCCAGTAGAGATGGCTGAGTAGACCAGCCTTGAACAGATGTCACAAAGGCAACATACTCCTTCCACAAGCCGCGGATTATGTGACTTTTCATCTTATTCTCAGAGATAGGCTCATCAGGATCAAGTGATGATAGCTCAACACACAAGCTCTTCATCTTCAGAAAAAACTTTGAGATGGTCAGGTCTCCTTGAGTTCTCCTAGCCAACTCATTCTCCAGAAACTGAAGTCTTGCTACATTCTTCCGATTGAACAACTCATCAATAGTTGTCCAAATAACAGCAGCAGACTCACACGTAATGATGTGATAAAACAGTTCTAGCGAAACAACCCTCTTGATAACAAACTCCGCCTTTGCATTTGTTTTTCTCTAGAGCCTAACCTGCTCAGCAGTACCAAAAGCAGCAGTTACTTCCTGTCTGTCGTCACCACCGACGACCTCTCATAGCTCCTCGCCCAGAAGGTAACACTTCATGCATGACTTCCACTTCTTAAAGTTAGTCGGCGTTAAGAGCTCAATACCAAGACCTCTTGCATAGCTTACTTCTATTGCAACAACCTTTGGTAAAGCTTCCAGAAGCACAGAGCAACAACAGAGCAACAACACACGTTGATCACCGCTCAAGTAACTGAACCTCGATCTAATACCATGTTGAATTTTCTCAAAGTGGTTAGCAAGATAGCCTAAAGCCAAATGAATATTTTCAGAACTATCTAGTTAACACCTTGATCATGCGGAAAGCCAAAGAGCAAGCTTAACACCAAATGAAAATGGAATAATAAGCAGATCTTATATTTATTCACACTTCTTTACAGGCCGAGGTATACATAGCGAGACATGATTTCGCCAGTACACAAGCTACAACAGAAAGCTCAAAACAAGCCGGGCGTACAGAGTAGGAGACCGCCGAGACCGCCGAGTCCGCCAAGGTCTCCGAAGCTGCCCGAGCTGTTACTACTACACGCCGAATAGAACACGGAGTCTGCCGAGACCGCGAGGTCGTGCGGACACACCGTTACTTGCTGACTGCTGATGAACTGAAGAACAGACCGTCTACCCGCCTGAAACTGGAGGACAGGTTATTATAAATTGGAAATGCTGAAGCAGAGAACTGACAAGTCGCAGAAGCGACCTACTGAGACCGCAGAGACCGCACCATTCACAGAACTTGACTGAAGTCACAGCCAAACTCCTGGCTCCTTGAAGCTAGTCGCGCGACCTGCAAATAGCGAACCATTAACTCTGCTCAACCCGTGCGGACAGAAAAATGCAGACCGCAACAATTGACCAAGCCCTACTTACTGTTCACTAAGTTACTGTAGACGTGCCGGGGGGTCTATTTATAGGCGAGGTGAGCAGTGTGGTCACCAACCTAGTGAATGGAGTCACCACCCCAGCTCGCGCACTAGCAAAGACCCATCCGTTGAGTCCGAAAGGACTTAGCCGGATTACAAGAAAACACGCCAGGAGTAATAACGAAGATGTTCACCATCAGGCGAACACTCACCAGTCCGCCCACACTATGCAGACAAGGCACCAGCCCGCATAGCCCACAAAACACCGCACGACAGCCACCTTTACTGCGACAGTCCACACACAATATGCGGAAAAGGAGGCAGTCCGCACAGCTCGAGAACAAAGCCACCATCCGCCACGAGTCCACGACCAACAGGCAGTCCTCCCGGTCAACAACAGACTCGGCGGATACCGCAGACACACTGTACTTGTCACTGAATGTGACCAAGTATAGAAAACTAACAAGAACAAGCGCGAGCTCGGCGGACAAGGCCCAGTCCATCTGTCGCCAAGGCAGATCGCCAACATTCCAACAGAAGATAGAGCCTGCAAGCCCTACTCGCACAGCTGTCAAGACAACGGCAAACTGCCGGACTTCGACACCAGTCTGTGCAGTCCCCCACAGCAGCTAATGCCTGGTGCACCACCAGATCACGGCAAAGGCCACAGCCGAACTCCAAGGCCAGTCTGCAACAGCGAACACCACACACTAAACCAGTGCACAAAGCCTCCCGCGGATAGAACTCCCAATCCGCCGGTTAACACAAGCTTGCAAATCTACAAGGCCGCAGATCAACTAAGCACAGCCAACAGCCCGCAAACCGCAGTTCGCTTAGTCCGCTTCGTTAGAAGCCCAACTTTCTTGGCCATAGGCCAGCCAGAACGCACAGTAGGCCGCTCAGGCCCCACACCAGGCCGCTCAGGCCGCACAGGCTGCTCCTCAATAGCCCAGCCACCAAGACAGCCAAGGTCACCCAGGCCGTAACCAGCAGTCTGCCCAGGCTGTGGACTCAGACCGCTCAGGCCGCACAGTCCGCCCGGCCTGCCTATCACCCACTTTCACTTCACAAATTTCAACACTGGTTGGCCCGAAGTGCCCTCTAAGTTGCCCAGCTCAACATTAGTTCGGGAGGGGAAGCTTTCTTTGATCTTCTGGGTGTATGGCGGACCTCCTTACTGTTGCTTGGGGTTTGTTTCTAGGTTCCAAGCAACCGGTAGGCTGCTCCCACTTGGAAAAAGTAGGTGCAAGTTACCCCCTAGGGCTTGAACTCCTCTTGGAACCAGATTTTGATATCAACAGTAAGAGGGATTCTGCTGTCCATGGGATTATAGGAATGAAGAAAGCCAAGTTGAAAATCGTTATTCTCGTTTGATTACCCGAGTACAGGACAACACATAGTGCATCATTTTCTCCAAGTCTCTCCAATGTAGATCTTGCTACAGGTCATGCAAGGAGCAATGATGGCAACCGAGTAACTCAAATTTTATGGCAGTAATGGATATCTAATTTTATGGCAGTAATGTACTTGGAGGACCTTGTAATTCATATATGTATTATCCTCTAACGCTTAACAATTTACATGTCGCAAATGAATATGAGAGAAATAGAGATGCTCGATATGTCTGTTGAAATTTGTGAAGTGGAAGTGGTTGACGGGACAGGCCGGGCGGCCTGGGCGGACAGCGTCGGCGGACTAGGCGGACTGGGCGAACTGTTGTGTGCGGCCTGGTGGAAGGTCTAGTGGAAGCCGACTGTTCTGAGCGGGTTGTTTGCATGAAGTCCGCGGACTGTGCGGCCTGGTATCTGCGGATAGGGCGTTGGCTAGTTGATTTAGCCAAGGAGCGGCCTGAGCGGATAGAGGCTTGCGGATTGGTGCATTACTCAGTGGTCGTGGTGCAAGCCTGTGCATACCGACGGTTTGACACTTGTCCGCTGGAAGCTTGCGGACTGGCGTGTCCGCGGTATGGGCTGTTGCGGACTGGGATTAGAGCTTGGCTGAGGCCTTGTCGAGCTCTGGTGTTACAGCAGGTGCTTTGCTGTGGAGGTCAATTGGCGGACTGGTGTGTGGAGTATGGGAGATGGCTGATGCGTTGGGTAGGTGTGCGAGTAGCTTACGGACTGCTGGCGATCTGTGTGCTAGGGTGTTTGGCGGACAAGAGTTTATGTCCGCCATGCTCGCTTTGGCCTTTGATGGTTTTGGACTTGGTCACACTCTGTGCCAAGACCATGGTGTCTGCAGTATCCTCCAAGTCCGCTGTTGACCGGGCGGACTGTTGCTATCTGCCTTTGGTCGTGGACTTGTGGCGGATTGAGGCTTGAGTCTTGCGGACTGCCTCGGGTATGTGCAGACAGCCATTGAAGGGGGTTGTTGTCCTGCAGTGGTTGTAGGCTTTGCGGGCTGATGCCTTGTCCGCATAGCTTAGGAGGACTGAAGTGGGTTCGCCAATGTTGCCTTGCTCCTGGAGGGTTTTCCTTGGTATTCGGCTAAGTCCTTGCGGACTCGGCGGACGGTGTTTTGCTATTTCGCGGGCTGGGGCGGTGTCGCTATCTCTTGTGCGGTGACCACACTCCTCACCTCGCATATAAATAGGACACCCATAGCAGGTATACAGTAACTGAGTGAACAGTAAGTTGGGTTCGGCGAGGTGTTGCGGTCTCAGTTTTGCTGTCCGCGCGGATTGATTCAGGGCTGACGGTTTGCTGTGTGCAGGTCGCGCGTGTAGCTTCAAGGAGCTAGGAGCTTGGCTTTGACTTCGGTCAAGGACTTGGAAGTGTGCGGTCTCTGCGGATTCAGCAGGTCGCTCTGCGGCTTGTCAGTTCTCTGTTTTATCTTTGCCAGCTTCAATAACCTGTCCGCCGGTCTCAGGCGGGTAGGCGGTTTGTTCCTCAGTTCCTCAGCAGGAGGCGAATAACGGTGTGTCTGTGCGGCCTCGCGTCTTCGGCGGACTCCATGTCTATTCGGCGGATTCCAGTTTAAGCTCGGGCGTCTTCAGCGGACTCGGCGACCTCGGCGACCTCGGCGGTCTCGGCGGACTCCGGTGTTGTCCACCCGGCTTTGTTTTTTGGTGCTTTCTATTGTCAGCTGTTTATACTAGCGAAATCATGTCTCGCTATGTATACCTCGCGTTGTAAAGAAGTGAATGTATAAAAGAGCTGCTTGTGCTTCCATTGTTTGTTGGGATTAGCCTTGTTCCTTGGGTTTTCGCTGGTTCAACGTGAGAACTGGGTAGTGCCGAAGATATTAATTTGGCGTTTGGGCTACCTTGCTGACCACGCTGAGAAAATTTAACATGGTATTAGGGCCAGGTTCAGTTGCGTGAGCGGTAGTCAACCAGTGTTGTTACTCAGCGCTTGAGTGCTGATCAACCTGTGTTGTTTCTCGGAGCTTCTGAAAGGTTGCCAACAGGTGTTGCAATGGAAGGGAGCTTTGCAAGGGGTCTTGGCATTGAACTCTTAACGCCGACTAACTTCAAGAAGTGGAAGTCGTGCATGAAGAGTTATCTTCTTGGCGAGGAGCTGTGGGAAGTCATCGGTGGTGATGACAGATAGGAAGTGATTGCTGCATTCGGTACTACTGAGCAGGTTAGGCTCTGGAGGAAAACAAATGCTAAGGCGGAGTTTATCCTCAAGAGGGCCGTATCACCAGAACTGTTTGATCACATCATTGGATGTGAGTGGGCTGCTGATATTTGGACAACCATTGATGAGTTGTTCAATAGGAAGAATGTGGTGCGACTTCAGTTTCTGGAGAATGAGTTGGCTAGAACAACTCAAGGAGACCTTTCCATCTCGAAGTACTTCTTAAAGATGAAGAGCTTGTGTGCTGAGCTGTCGGCACTTGATCCTGATGAGCCTATCTCTGAGGCTAAGATGAAAAGGCACATTATCCGCAGCTTGCTGAAGGATTATGTGGCCTTTGTGACATCTGTTCAAGGATGGGCTACTCAGCCATCTTTGCTGGAGCTGGAGAATCTGCTTGCGTCGCAGGAGAGCTTGGCAAGGCAAATGGCTGGAGTAAATCTTAATCAGGAAGGCAGCGAAGCTCTCTTCTCAGGCAAGAAGAAAGGATGGGAAGGGATGAAGAAGAAGAAGGTGCAGGCCGCTGGTGAGAAGGAGACTTTAACTTCATATCAGCCGGAGAGGAGCAATGTTCCTAAGGACTGGAAGAAGAACTTGAAGTGCTACCGGTGTCATCAGCGAGGGCACTTCAAGCGGGATTGCAAGGTCAAACTGCATCCTGGGCATGCTGCGGGAAAGGAGAAAGCTTGATCGAGAAGTGAAGAAACAGAATGGGGTGGAGCTTTCATGATGGGCACTTGTGTCCGTGCCTTGTCTGCTGAGGACTTCAGCGGCGAGTGGATCATGGACTCCGGGTGTGGTGATCACCTCACCGGAGACAAGTCTAAGTTCACCTCCATGCAAGCATACTCAGGTAATGAAGCTATTATCACTGCTGATAATACTGTTTATGCAGTAGAGAAAGAGGGGGTCGTGTCTTTGGGTAGTGATCAGGTGCCACTCACGTTAAGGAGTGTGTATCACGTGTCGGGCATGAACAAAAAGCTCTTCTCGGTGACCAATGTGCTGGACGCTGGTTATCACGTTCTGTTTGGGCCAACAGACGTGAGGTTCCTTCACAACGTATCAGCGGTTAAGGCTGATGTTGCTCATGTAGGGAGGAGGGTGAAGAAATTGTTTGTTCTTGCCACCAATTCTTATGTTGATCGAATGAGGGCCAATGATAGCGCTGCTATCTGGCATGAGAGGCTGGGGCATGTTGGCATGGACAAGCTGAAGGCGATGGCTAGTAGAAGTTTGGTGAAGGGGTTGCCTAAGTTATCCTCCTTTGGTGACGGGCATGTTTGCGCGGGCTGTCAATACGGTAAGGCACATCGCCTTCCGTTTGTTAAATCACAAACAAGGAGCAAGCTACCATTGGAGTGCATTCATGGCGACTTGATGGGACCGACGGTTACTGCTAGCCTTGGAGGAAGCAGATAAATGCTTGTCTTGATTGATGACTATTCAAGGTATACTTGGGTGTACTTCTTGAAGGAGAAGTCAGAAGCCTTCCGTTTGTTTGTGGAGTTCAAGGAGTTGGTAGAAGGCCGGCTTGGCTTGCGGATTAAGAAGCTTAGAACTGATAACGGGGGTGAGTTTGTTTCCTTCAAGTTTTCTAACTTCTGCAGGAAGCACGAGATCCAACGGGAGCTTACTTATGCTCACACTCCACAACAAAATATGGTAGCGGAGCGGAAGATCCGTCATCTGACGGAGACCTGCAAATGCTGGCTTCATGCGAAAGATATCCCAAGGTCCTTCTGGGCGGAGGGAATGTCTTGTGCTGCTTATGTTATCAACAGGATGCCGCTCAGCCCAATCAACAGGAAGACTCCTATTGAGCTGTTGCTGAAGGAGAAGCCGAGTGTTGTACACCTTAGGGTGTTCGGTTCAACTTGCTATGTGCATGTCCCGGATGCTTCACGGACTAAGCTGGATGCAAAGGCAAGGAAGCTTGTCTTTGTTGGCTACGATGAGCGGAAGAAGGGATGGAAATGCATGGACCCTGTGACGAAGAAGTTCGTGGTGTCAAGAGACGTTGTCTTTGACGAGCTGACGTCATATGGAGGTGGCTCGGTTGAGCTAACCGGAAGTAGCAAGGTTGATGTAGCACCGGTGGTGGCTGCTGAAGGCTTGGAAGAGGAGCTTGCTGTTTCACCAGCAGCTCCTGTTGCTTCTAACTCCGAGGCTGAGCCTTCTGGCTCAGGAAGCAGGGGGAGCACTGCTCAATGCTTGCCCCAAGTAGGAGTTGAGCCCGAAGAATCAACGGAAGCAGTGAGCAAGGAGCCGACCCTTCGAAGATCGAAGAGGGTTGTTAAACCACCGGCTCGGTACTGTGATGGGAATGCAGTGAGCTTTGTCTCCTGCTTCTTTGCAGGTCCTCTGGATGAGCGAGAGCCTGAAATATTCAACGAGGCCACTGGAGTTAAGGAGTGGGAAGATGCCATGAAGGAAGAGATTTTTGCTCTGAAGAAGAATGAAACCTGGGACCTTGTGCCCAAGGTTGATGGCATTACTCCGGTTACTTGCAAGTGGGTGCATAAGTTGAAGAAGAAGGCTGATGGAAGCATTGATAGGTTCAAAGCTCGCCTGGTCGCTAGAGGATTCTCACAGCAGTATGGAGAAGACTATGAGGAGACGTTTAGTCCGGTTGCGAAGATGAGTTCAGTTAGAGTGGTGATCGCCTTGGCTGCTAGCAAGGGATGGAGGTGTGGCAACTCGATGTGAAGAATGCTTTTCTTTACGGAGAGATTGACAAGGACATCTTCATGGATCAGCCGTCTGGTTTTGTCTCTGAAAAGCATCTGAACTATGTGTGCAAACTCAGGAAGGCTCTCTACGGGTTGAAGCAAGCTCCTAGAGCTTGGTATGGGAAGATTGCAGAGTACTTGCAATTCTGTGGATACCTTGCTTCTAACTCAGATTCAAGCTTGTTCTTCAAGAAGAAGGGGGAGCAATAAGTCTTGGTCCTGCTGTATGTGGATGACATGATCATCACAGGGAATTCGGATGGGGAAGTAGCAAGGCTCAGGGCTGAGCTTGCTATACGCTTCGAGATGAAAAAGTTGGGAGAGCTTCATCACTTTCTCGGTCTTGAGGTGGAGAGGAAGGAGTGCGGGATTCTCATCTAACAGAAAGGATATGCAGATCGCATTGTGAAGCGGTTCGGCATGGGCGAAGGGAAGAAGTGCTCTACTCCTCTGCAACCTGGGCTGAAGCTTCGACGAGATGAGGGAAGGGTTCTTCATGATCCCTTGGCGTTCAGGGCTCTTGTTGGGAGCTTGATTTACCTGACGATTACAAGGCCGGACATTGCTTATGCAGTTGGCCGAGTAAGTCGGTTCATGGCTGAACCATGGAAATCTCATCTAGTGACGGCGAAGAGTATTCTGAAGTATGTCAAGGCTACATCTGACATGAGACTCCTCTATGGAAGGAACTCGGAGTTTGCATTGCTTGGGTACACGGATGCTGACTATGGCGGTGATTCGGATGATCAGAGGTCTACTTCAGGTTATGTGTTCACTTGCGGTTCAGCTAGCATCTCATGGTGTAGCAAGAAGTAGGACTCGGTGTCCGTCTCAACTACGGAGGCAGAGTATAAGGCTTCGGCCTTGGCTGCTCAGGAAGCCATCTGGTTGAGGAGGCTTATAGAGGATGTTCATGAAGAGGTGCAAGGGCCGACTTTACTCCGGGGTGACAATGAGAGTGCTCTCAAACTGGTTAACAATCCAGTGTGTCACGCCAGGACCAAGAATATAGAGATTGATCACCATTTCATCAGGGAGAAGGTGTTGGAAGGATCTCTGTTGGTCGGGCATGTTTGGAGTGAAGATAATCTTGCTGACATCTTCACAAAGCCACGATCGAAGGGGCCCTTTGAGCGCTTGCGCAGCTTGCTGGGCTTGGTCACCACTTCCCACTTCAAGGGGGAGTGTTGAAATTTGTGAAGTGGAAGTGGTTGACGGGACAAGACGGGCGGCCTGGGCGGACAGTGTCGGCGGACTAGGCGGACTGGGCGAACTGTTGTGTGTGGCCTGGTGGAAGGTCTAGTGGAAGCCGGCTGTTCTGAGCGGGTTGTTTACATGAAGTCCGCGGACTGTGCGGCCTGGTATCTGCGGATAGGGCGTTGGCTGGTTGATTTAGCCAAGGAGCGGCCTGAGCGGATAAAGGCTTGCGGACTGGTGCATTGCTAGTGGCCGTGGTGAAAGCCTGTCCTTACCGGCGGTTTGGCTCTTGTCCGTGGGAAGCTTGAGGACTGGCGTGTCCGCGGTATGGGCTGTTGCGGACTGGGCTTAGAGCTTGGCTGAGGCCTTGTCGAGCTCTGGTGTTACAGCAGGTGCTTTGTTGTGGAGGTCGATTGGCGGACTGGTGTGTGGAGTCCGGGAGATGGCTGCTGCGTTAGGCAGGTGTGCGAGTAGCTTGCGGACTGCTGGCGGTCTGTGTACTAGGGTGTTTGGCGGACGAGAGTTTATGTCCGCCATGCTCGCTTTGGCCTTGGATGGTTTTGGACTTGGTCACACTCTGTGCCAAGACCATGGTGTCCGCAGTATCCGTCAAGTCCGCTGTTTACCGGGCGGACTGTTGTTATCTGCCTTTGGTCGTGGACTTGTGGCGGATTGAGGCTTGAGCCTTGCGGACTGCCTCGGGTATGTGCGGACAGCCATTGAAGGGGGTTGCTGTCCTGCATTGGTTGTAGGCTTTGCGGGTTGATGCCTTGTCCGCATAGCTTAGGCGGACTGAAGTGGGTTCGCCAATGTTGCCTTGCTACTGGCGGTTTTTCCTTAGTATCCGGCTAAGTCCTTGCGGACTCGGCAGACGGTGTTTTGCTATTGCGCGGGCTGGGGCGGTGTCGCTATCTCTTGGGCGGTGACCACACTCCTCACCTCGCCTATAAATAGGACCCCCCCTGGCAGGTCTACATTAACTGAGTGAACAGTAAGTTGGGTTCGGCGAGCTGCTGCGGTCTCAGTTTTGCTGTCCGCGCGGATTGATTCAGGGCTGACGGTTTGCTGTGTGCAGGTCGCGCGGGTAGCTTCAAGGAGCCAGGAGTTTGGCTTTGACTCCGGTCAAGGACTTGGAAGTGTGCGGTCTCTGCGGATTCAGCAGGTCGCTCTGCGGCTTGTCAGTTCTCTGTTGCATATTTGCCAGCTTCAATAACCTGTCCGCCGGTCTCAGGCGTGTAGGCGGTTTGTTCCTCAGTTTCTCAGCAGGAGGCGAATAACGTTGTGTCCGCGTGGCCTCGCGGCTTCGGCGGACTCCGTGTCTATTCGGCGGATTGCAGTTTAAGCTCGGGCGTCTTCAGCGGACTCGGCGACCTCGGCGGTCTCGGCGGACTCCGGTGCTGTCCGCCCGGCTTTGTTTTTTGGTGTTTTCTGTTGTCAGCTGTTTATACTAGCAAAATCATGTCTCGCTATGTATACCTCGCGTTGTAAAGAATTGAATGTATAAAAGAGCTGCTTGTGCTTCCATTGTTTGTTGGGATTAGCCTTGTTCCTTGGGTTTTCGCTGGTTCAACGTGAGAACTGGGTAGTGTCGAAGATATTAATTTGGCGTTTGGGCTACCTTGCTGACCACGCTTAGAAAATTTAACAATATCACCTCTTCCTCTAATTTGCCTATTATGAAGCTTGATGTGTGGGGTGGATACAATTCAAATTATTATGGATCAAACTTTGGCAACTATCTAATTGTGACCCAACATTACCAGGTCGTTATACAATATCAGTAGAGCAAATTGTTTATTAAGTGGTCAAGAAAAAGGGAGTTAGCACTTAAGGAATGGTGGTATAATTTTGATCACGAAATTGAGGAATAAATAGAACAAATGGCGGAAAGTATAAGAGTTGAGAATAAAATTTATTATAATAAAACTCGGATTTCTATGACGATAAAATTTCTGGGGTTGTATAGAAAAGTCTCTTTGGGTTTCTGTCCTAACACACAAAATGAATTTATCCATAAGTGGTACACGGATCTAGACGCCAATTTGCAGGCCACTCCACAGAAATAGACGAACAAAAAAAATACTTCAATAGAAAAATATAAGCGATCCATCCTAAGTTGTAAGAAAAAGTAGTAACACTGAATATGATATTATATACTCAAAATTAATTGGGTGGCCTTTAAAGAAATTCATCAATGATGATGGACATAGACTCGCACAGTCCTGCCTTCTCCACCGCACTAGATACTAACTAACTTCATGAATCTTTAGGACTTTGGTGGGATGAAATTTTGGCTTAGTCTTAAGGTGAGAATTTCAAATGATAAATATGAAGGCTAATTCACACTTAAGCAGATATTTTGAGCACCTATAAAAATAACTACAAATGATAGAATTGGGTGAGTGACACTCCCATTCTTGGCTTTTAACATATGAGGTCACTCGTCACTTGCCAAGTATCACACACATAATAAGTCTCTAAAAGTTTATATTTTTTTTCCTTTTCTTAATTTTCAAAATTTACTTTTTGCAAAAAAGAATTTCATTTCTGCTCCTTTTTCAAAGTTTCATGCTAAAAGTGTACCCAAAAATGCAACTTGAAATGCACCACGCTAATAGAACACTATTTGCTACCGCAATTAGCAAAAATAATTTCTTATATGCTGCTCAAAGCAAACTGTGATAGAGATTTTGGCTATTTGGCTTTGGTGTTAGTGAGGTGGAGGTGCGTAAAAGAAGGTTGTATGCTCAACATGCGTCGCAAAGGTTGTGAAGGTATGCTGGGATACAAAGGCTCAAACTTGGGTCGCTAGGGCCGAGTTTTAGACACCGAGAAAGGAACACCCCCTCATTGTTAGCCTATAATACAACACTAGCGAAACTAAACGGCTCAACAATAGCGTTTGACTCGATCGTGCTCTAATGAGGGCGGATATACAACCAAAAATAGTAATATAAATACAATATATCTAATATATGCAAAGAAATTAACTATAAATCTATTTTTATCCAGGAGCATATGCACTCGAATAGGAAATCTTCACGAGTCTACGGTTCACTATCAAATTATGAAATTTTTTTATTATAAATTTGTCTAACCGACACACATAAAGATAATAAAATGCACATGAATAGCAATAATTAAAGTCTAACGCAGTGGGTGCAACATGAAATACACATAAGTGAATAAGAACTGATTTTTTTTCAAACTGGAGCAAAATTAAAAAGAAATCACTATTCGTTTTTTGTAATTTTACTAGACTTGTTATTTTCATTATGGTCTGTAATAACTTGACCATATTTTATTTAGATAGTTCTTAATGGTATCTCGTGCACCATCAACTTCTCTACTATTTTAAGTTTGAATGTTGTGTTTGTTTGGTTATTTCTCTTTTTCTACGACTTGTGCTGTAATATGTTGATTTCCCTCCTGCAATGTGATAGGTTTATTTTAAAAGTAATAAGAATCCATCTAGAGCGCTGAGATGACAGTGATTAAACATCCTTAGGTGGGGAAAAGCGTCAAGCAGAACGAGCCGAAGAAAGAGGGTACTCCATGCCTGATCCTAGCGCCTGCTGGTAAATGATGTTTAAACAATTGAAGTGAAAGTGGAGGTTGATAAGGAAGACCGCACGGCCTAGCGGACAGTCTGGCGGACTGGTGGTGCGGCCTGAGAAATCTGAATTTGCGGCCTGGTGGTTGTCCTTGGAGGTAGCTGTGCGGATAGGTTGATTATCCGTGGTATGGGCTGACTGGTTTGGAGTCCGCGGAGTTCTCTCTATGCGGATTGTTCTTGGAGCTCGCGAGATCGATATTTGTCTGTGCCCTTGATCTCAGGTTCTGCTGTTAGGAGGTTACCGCAGAGTTCGCGATTAGGCGAACTGGAGTTGAGCAGGCGGTCTGTGCGGACTGGAGTCTTGCGTCCGCAGAGCTTGTTCAGAGATAGCAGGATGCAAGACTTGGTCTTGATTGAAGACAAGTATTGGTGGCGTGTCCGCTGTACTCGCGGTGTCCGCCTGTTCTCCAGGATGTGCCGGCTATCCGGCGCTCGGCCTCTTCAGATCTGGCCTTTGTGCGAGTTGCGGATAGGCGGTCTGGTTCTGTGTCCGCCAGGTGCTTCATGTGGGTCTTGGAGTTGATCCAAGTTGGCGCAGACTGGGTGCATGTCTGCATGGTCACTGCGACCTGTGCGGAAAAGTTGTGCTAGCTGCGGATAGGGGCGGTTTTCCTATCTCATGGGGCGGTGATTACACTCCTTCTCGTGCCTATAAATAGGACCCCCCCTATCACTTCAATATTAACAAGAGTGAACAGTAAGTGAGCGGGATTTAGTGCTGCGGTCTCAAGTTTTCTATCCACGCGAGTTGAGAAGTCTAACCAATTGCTTTTGCAGGTTGTGCGGCAGCACTGAGAAACAAGGTGTTTGGTTCTAACTGCATTCAGGGATCAATGGAGCTCGCGGTTATCAAGCAACGGTTAAGCTGCAGGTCGCAGTTAGCGATCAGCGGTCTTCTCTTCTACAGCATTTTCCCAGTTCAATAAGTGTCCGCCAGTGGGAGGTTTGTTCGACACACTATTCGCGGTCTAACTGGCATTTAGGCGACCTCTGCGGTCAGACAGCTTGCAGTTTGCAGACAGCTCTTCTTCAGCTTGAATAACGGGTAGTCCGCGCGACCTCGCGGTCTCGGCGGACTTTGTTGTTCAGTTCAGCAAGGGCGGCGGTCTCGGCTTCTGTCCGCACGGCTTCTTGCTTTGTTGTTTTTTGCTTCCTTGTTTTTTACTTGGCGAAATCATGTCTCGTCATGTATACCTCTTGCTGTAAAGAAGTTTGTTAATACATGACCTTCTTGTTACTTTCCTTGAATCTTTTTTATTGAGCCTGGTTATGGTTGAAGTGTTGCGCCTGGTTCCCATTTTCTGCTTTATCAAGGCTATTTCTTGATATCAGAGGTGGCATTCCTGGTATCTCGAAATTTCTTCAAATGAACTCATGCATCCAGAAAGTTACTGCCTCCAAATCCTCATGGAAATATTTATGATGAGGAGGGACACACAAATGTTGCACTTGAGTGGTGGAGGACCTACAATGTCTAGTATAGGAGGGGTAAGTGTATGCTCTTCAGTGGGAGGGGTAGGCCTTTGGTCATGTGCCACTTGCCATGGTGCAAATGGTCCTATACTGACCGTAGTAAATCGGTAAGCTCCCGCATTAGCTCTGGGGATAATTATCATATTGCTCCAGCGTGTCTTCCTCACAACTACACATAGCAATCAGAAGTGTACCATCGAGGTGACATGATCGCCTCTCTCTTGGTCACTTAGTCCATCGGGGATTGATATCCCCAAACACCCATCCTCTTTTATATCAGGGTCATAAAGTGTGAACCTTTGATTGTTCCTGAAAGTATCTAGTGTCTAACTAAATCACCTAGAGGAGGTGAATAGGTGATGTTTGCATCTTTTTGTGGAAAAAAATATTTAAAAGACAAGCACGCAAACACAGAGATTTTTATAGTGGTTCCTCGTATTCGGAACGCCACTGTCCCGCCTCGCCTATCTACCACAAAGGGTACAATTCGGCTACTTCACTTTCTCAGATTAAACCAATCTTACACCTCGGAGCAACGCTCCTACACCTCGATCCACAACAGATCAATAAACTTGATCCACAAGCCGGATCTACACCTCGATCCACAACCCAAATCTACAACCACGATCCATTAACGGATCTACAACCTCTAAGATAAAACTCTTACAAAAGTAAAAACAAATCACAACAATAAAGAGAATGTTTTACACTTCAGATCTGAATTCTTCTTGGATCATCCTTCTTGAAACTTGAACAACTCGATGAAGAAGGTTGAGGAAGAAAACTGATAGGACTGATCTGAAGGCTAGGATCCGACCCGATTGAATAGAAGTTGAAGAAGCTGATGATCTTGGATCAGATGAATCTGTCTTGCTTTGAATCGCTCGATCTGGAGAAGGCGACGAAAATAATTGACGATCAAGATGATCTGCTTTTCTCCCGAAAATGGAAAGTTCTTGAGCGTTTCAAATTCCGTGAAAATTGTTCTTCGAATGAATAATTCTTCTGCTTAATGATGAATCCTTAAATAGAATTTATATATGTGATCGACCAACGGTCAATCGTCCTTAAGATAGGATCCACATAATTAAGGAAAGATCAAACCTACTAAACTTAGGTTTATTTGAATTCCTGTCAGAAAATTAGAAACGAAAAATCCGCAAGTCCATTTCTCGAGAAGAAGTATATTTCGCGAGAAATGACTACCTTCCTCCAGAAAAAGACTTGGCTTCTCGAGAGAGAACTTGAAGAACATTTTTTGTGAAGAAAACCACAGATTTCTCGAGAAGGACAATATTTCTCGAGAAAACAATTTGATTTCTCGAGAAACATTACGACCTCTCGAGAAATTGACTTTGCGCAAAATTTGTGAAGTAAAGAACTTGTTTCTCGAGAAGAGCATTCTTTCTCGAGAAATGAATTTCTTTCTTGAGAAATCATATGGCTTCTCGAGAAATGTACTTGGCAAAATTTTGGAACATAAGATATATTTCTCGAGAAGAAGACTTAGATTTCTCGAGAACGTTTTCTTTTCTCGTGAACAACCCGTCTTCTCGAGAAATATACAAGACATTTCTCGAGAAATTGACTTAGCATACTTTTCTGGTAATTTCCCGTAAAGTCTTGTAGTTTCTCGAGAACAACAATACTTTCTCGAGAAATTTACTTCGACTTCTTGAGAAATATATGACATTTCTCGAGAAAACAACTTAGAAAATTTTCAGTGAATGTTTTCTTTTATTCTAAGTTGAAACCCAGAACTCTTCTTTTCTTCCATTTCCTTAATATTTGAAAATGAAGTGCATCCTAATAGAGAGGTTACACATGAGTCAACAACATGAATCACACAAAGAGGGATTACATTGCATGGTCATGTGTTTGGTGACTCATTGTAAACTGACATTAGTCTACACTCTGCAATATTGACTTGCAAGCACTTAACTAAAAGATGACATCAAATACAACCTTAATTCATCTTAGTTCAAGGGTGACTTCATAAAAATCTGGGTTATTGTGGATACAATACCCAACAATCTCCCCTTATTTATAGAAGTCAGAACCCTCCACACAAAGGTTAATTACATCAAGATAAATAAAGAAATAACAAGTAAAGTATGGTATGTATATAAAAAAGATAATAAATAACAAGTTCAACAAAATTCAAATTTTTTTTATATATATAAGATTTGTCCACAAAATACAATAGGACTGATGAACAAGGAATCTTTTAAACTTCTGTTGTTGTTGCCTTTCCTTCTTCTCTTGTTGTTTCTTTTGATAGCAGTAAGTCTTGGGGTAGTACTTTGCAGATTTAGGAGGAGCTTTGGGATTTTTTCTGCCATATTCTCTATCATAAATTCTCCTCTTGGTCAAGGATTTTTCATACAAGTCCCACTCTAGGGGACAGTAATGGTCATTTCTATCTTCATTATACTCCACAACTAGCTTTAGAGTCTCAAGAATAAGTGACTTCGAGGTTGTCTCCACACTTCATCAAATTCTTGTGCTTTTCTTTTCTCAACATCATGACTTGGAATGGATCGGCTGGCAGAGACACCCTCACCAAATTTACTTCTTTTAGGTACTTGCACTTCAGGAGGAATCTCTTGAGGATGCACTTGTTGATCAGAAGTCCATATATGAGAGTAGTCTTCAGGAGGAGCTTCATAATTTCTGGTCTAAGAGAGAATGTGGGCATGTAGACAGTTGGATTGAGGTGAGGAGGTGGAGCCTCATGTGGATTGACTGGAAAGTTTGGAAGTATTTGATTATGCATACACATAGTAGTTTCATAAGTATGAAGCTTTACACCATGAATCTAATTCCGTACATCTGTACTTATCTCGATCAATTGTGCCTCCCACTGGTTTTTCATCTCAAGAATTTTCTTCTCAAGAACTTCTTTCAATTTGTCCTCCCCCTTTCTGAGTTCTACAGTAAGGGTTGTTATGACATCTTCTTTGAACGTCCCAACTTCCTCACATGTTTTGAAAGTGTGTTCTTGAGTTTTCTTCTCCAGTTGAATTTGATTATTGGCCAATGTAACTGATTGATCCATGACTTGACCAATACTAGTGATAGTATGGTCAATGGCCTTTCAACCAATTTGCAGCAGTCTCTTAAACTCATCACTGTTATTTTGTAATTCAGCAAAGCATCTACTTATCTCTTTCTCTAGTGCAGTGACTTTTTCAGTTACTTCCTTGAGAGGCTTATCAAAGTACTCTCGTTGTTGTGCCAGCATTGATTAAATTTTACCCAATAATGTATCATCAGGAATAATAACAGCAGGAGGAGGTGGAGGACGAAGAGCAGGGACTGACCATGGTGAGATTTCTTCAATTACGACTATACTCTTTGCTCTTTCGAAGGGTAGAATCTCATCCCTCTCTTGTCCAAGAATAGAAGGGATAGAGATGTCTAAATTCCTCCTGGGAGGCTCTGCAGGTTATGTAATAATTTCTTATTAATTAATGAATATAACATCAGTTTCCCCCTCAATATGTGCCTGGGGCTGAGATTTTCTCGTATCTCTACTGGAGGAATTTCTTTTGGGGTCTCTTCAGGGATAGCTTCAAGGGACTTTGCTGTAGTCTTTTCAGTTGGCATCTCAGGAGGAATGAATAGGGGGTCATCTGAGTTGACTTCTTTTATCATCTTATTAATGTCCTCTATGGTATTTAGTAGAATGTCTTGCTCAGGGGAGGAATGAAATCAAGGGGAGATTGTTGGGTATGTATATCGCTATGATTTCTCGAGAAGTCATCTATGAATCTTTTGGCATGAAACACTTACTCACTAGCTTAATAAAACAATGTATGTATGCCGAGTTCTAGAATTTCATCATCCTCTCTGTTGGAACAAATGTGGATGAATTCCTCGGCTCATGTATGCCTTTGTATTCATCCTCCCTTTCTTTGATGCATCCATAGAGAGCAGAATGTAGGTTGAGGAAGAGTGGAAATGGAAAGGGAGAGAGTTTAGAGGGAGAAAATGAGGAAGAGAACATTGACCTCCAGTCGGCGAGGAGGCTCAAGAGAGAATGCGTAACACCCCAAAATTTGGAAAACAAAACTTTAAAGTGGCTATCGTCGGGCGACAGTGGGTATCGCTGGCAATAGCGATATCACTCAATGAAGCGTTGAGTAGACTCGAGGCACTCAACTCTCTCGACGCACTCGATGCACTTGATGCACTCGACGCTCTCGACACACTCAATGAGGCGTTGAGGGAGGTATCGGTGTGTAGATAGTGAGTATCGATGGGCGATACTGCCATGTAGGGCTGGACACGTGTCAGATGGCCGAACGGCTGCCGAAGTGCGGTGGTTGACAGGGGTAAATGCGACTACCGACGATATCACCCAGGAGATAGCGTATGTCACCAGGCGATATCGTTAACTTTGACTTGTCAGCTAAAATCTTGGTCATTGCTTTCTCTGGATGAAATGATCCTGTGGCTGGGATTAATCCCGAGACCACTTAAGCAGAGAAGTGGAGAAAAGAGGAGTCATTTCTCTTCTTCTCACTCTCTCTCCTCCTTTTCATCCGAGCTCTTAAGAGAAAAGAGCTAGGGAAGAAGAAAACTGAGGCTAAGCTTTGCTAGCATAGTGGAGGAGATCTCGTTGTCGAAATCGAGAATGAAGGCACGATCCGTGAAGAGGAAAGCGAGACTAACCTTTTTAGCAGGATAGAAAGCTTGCTAATAGCTCTAAAATGAATTTCGAGGGTAACGATTGGACAAGTGAAGTATTTCTTTTGCATATGCATGGAATCCCCCACCAAAATGTGGAGACTCAAGGGAATTCCGATAGGTTTATAAATGATATCCCCAAGTGGTTTTGCATATAGAAACCGGAAATCACAGTACAGAATAGACATGCTGTGTGAAGCCCATCCTGGCAGGTTGGTCTGGATTGGTGATGTTTTATTTTGCCTACCGGAGAAGACTCCGAGTATAAATGAGTAGTTTACGGGGTCTGTTAGTTGTACCTATGAAATGAGAGTTGCATGAAGTACTGGAGGTGTGCTCTAGTAAAATACATAGAAAATACCACAGTTTGCATAACTGTTGGATATCACCGGGCAACCGTGAGTATCACTAGCGATAGCACTTGTTGAGCTGTGATTGCAGTGAAAGACCACTTTTTTGGCACTGTAGGATGTTGTAGGGTTTTGGATGGAAAGATATTCCAGTTATTGCTAAGTCTGGAGACAGAAGGAGATTCTGTCGCAAACACCAAGCGATAGTGACTATCGTTGGCGATAGCTTCCAGGATAGCTTTCATTGTTGCGAAGCTTGTGTTCGTGAGACAAGGTGTGTAGCATGAGAAACAGTGAGCCTAGAAATCCCAGCTATGGCCATGAGTGCCATGATTGAGCACTGCCGGCTCAGGTCCTGCGGACATGCGAGTGGCCAGTAATGCTGAGAGCGTGTTGTGCCTAGCAATAAGGCCAGTGAGCCGAACAGGAAAGGGGAGGTTGACCCGTCTCTTGTCATTCTCCATGATGGTTGTGACCGTCGGCATTGACTCAACGATTTAAACAACGAAAAATAGCTGAACTGTACCCGTGTTATGCCCGTCCGACAAGAGTGCCTATAGTAATTGGCATCATTGGAGCTCATAATGAGAGTCTTAGGCCTGGAGCCGAAAAGTTTAGAAATGTGCAAAGTTGACCGTCAAGCATCGGATCTTTGAATGGTGGTGGGACCCTGGTAATCCGGTGCACGGAACATTTGGCCGCTGAGGCACCCGTTTGTGATAAATTGAATGGTGCTTCAGTGTGACTTCTTGTGATATATCTATTGTGTTAATGATATGCCTGCAGGGAAGGAATACCGTTGCACCCGGTATGGGGTAGGGTCGTTATAATTTATTCAGTTGAAAGCTGACCATTGTCTTATTTGCCACCAACTGGTAGAATGTCCCAGTGCAGGTGATGGAGAGCGAGCGGGAAATACCGAGTTGCTGCCCTTGTTGTAGTGCCGGCCCTCGAAGGCCAAGAGAAGAGTTTTTTGTATTTTCATTTGTGGCCGGCCTGCGTGCCGATGTATGAAAATACTTGTGAAAAAGGAAACCGTTATTGGGCCTTAATGCCTTTTTGACTTTTGTGTATTTTTGTAAACATTCCTATATAGTTTTTATTAGAGGACATTTGTATTACTTGAGTTCAAAATTTAACCCCTGAAGCTTCCGCTAGAATGCTCTGAGTTTGGATTCGTTTAGACTTTGATATTAACATGTAACTCGGCCGACTATCTACGGGATATAGCGTGGGGCCCTGGCAGGACCCTCTATTATATTTCATGTAACAGATGGAGGTGTTACAATTTTGGTTTCAGTTTGTCTTGGTCTTCATGCTGCGAATTCGTGGTCGAATTCTTTTGAGGGTTTGGCAAGCACATGTCTGTACATACCATTATAATATAAATGAACTCAAGAATGTCTACTTAGGAATGAAAATACACATATTTGAGGAACTTGAATGTTCCTAATAGTCATTGTTTGCTATTGAGTAGTCGCTAAATTGTGTATTTTACACTTATAGGTGACTAGAAGTGCTGTGAGGTAGTCTGAACCCCAACGTTCTGTTGAGAGTGCGACACCAGCCGATGGTCCCACACCTCATCCTTCTGCAAAAATAGTGTGCTTAGTTGATGAGGCAGTATTTGTAATGTTGAATGCATAGCCGACTTGGCAAGTGTGACCTACAATGGTTCCAGTTCAGGTTGGTGTAGTCGAGCCTCTAGCTGCTAGGCAAGTGCCTGCTGAGTCTTTGATGGATAAGCGAGCGAATGAATGGATGCTAAAGCAATTTATGAGCTTTAGTACTCCTACATTTACGGGTGAAAGATCCCAGACACAGTCAGAGGACTGGCTTTCATGAGTCAAGAGGATATTGACGACGATCGAGATAAAGGAGGGACAGAAGGTCACCTTGGCCACTTTCCCGTTAGAAGGAGAGGATCGACTTTGGTGGTATGAGTTGGAGTTACACCACTTTGCTGGCAGACGACTATCAGAGATCTCGATGGAGGAGATTTCGATACTGTTCTTGGAAAAGCATCTGCCATCGTTGCAGCGGATTGCCTTGGAAAATGAGTTCCAATGTTTGACTCAGTGTAGGGGTAGTGTGGATGACTTCCTGTATGAGTTTACCAGGTTGGGATTTTTTGCGGGATCTATTTCTGCTGGCAAAGAGCGTAAGACCAATAGGTTCTACGAGGGACTGCGAGATGAGCTGAGATTGCTGCTCTCGGGTCCAATGAATCAAGTTTTCCAAGTGTTAGTGAACACGACTAGTTCATTAGAAAAATACATGATGAGGGTGCAGGGCAAGAGGGACTTGGATGTGATAAAGCCCGTGTTTAAGATGTAATGTCCTGGAAAGTCTGACTACCGCAAGAGATGGAGTAAGAAGTCCAAGTCTTTTAGACAGGCTCCTAGTACTGGTACTTCTGGAGTAACATCAGGGCAAGATCCACCCACCTGTTACACATGTGGCAAGGTGGGACACATAGCCCAAAACTGTTGGAGTGGCCCTCCAATGGCGGAGAAAAAGGCAGGAGCATCGTATACTGAGAAGGGAAAGATGGTGGAATCTACTGCATCCCAATATGCTCCAACTCACTAAAGGTGTACAATCTTGGCCAATAGGAGGCCATCAAATAGGCCAATGTCATCACAGGTATGAGTAGTATATAATTTTCATGCTTTATATACTTTATACCTTGTGAATTGTTTGTGTATAACTTGATAAGTCTAGGCTTTGTACGTATTCGGGAGCATTCGGCGAGAGAACTGTTCGATACAGGTAATTATCTTTCGTTTCTATCTGAGGAGTTCGTATTGCGGATCGGAGTGCCTACTCTTATGTCGACAGATAGAGTAAAGGTGTTGTTACCTAACGGATGCGTGATGCGTGCGGATAGGTCTTGTTGTCTTGACGTACAGATTGGATGTCAGGATTTCGGATTCGATGCATATGTACTGCCGATATCTTAGTTTGATGTAATCTTTGGAATGGACGGGCTCTCGAAGCAGCATGTCTGTATAGATTGTAACTCTAAGGAAGTCACACTAGGATAGAACACCGAACAAGAGACTAAGTTTGTTGGTATGCGAGGATTGAGTAAGATATTAATGTCTGCTCTCCAGGTAGTCAAGGCTCTTCGGAATGGTGCCGAGTTGTTCTTCATGCTGTTGGATGCTATTGAGCCGAAGTCTTGTTTGTGGGACGTTCCTATTGTATCGAAGTACGCAGATTTGTTTCCTAAGCAAACCCCTGGGTTATAGCCCCATCGGGAGATTGACTTTGCTATAGAGTTGGTGCCTGGTGCAAAACCAGTGGCCCGCTTGCCCTACCGTGTTGTGCCAAAGGAGATGGCATGATTGAAAGTTCAATTGCAAGAATTGTTAGAACAAGGCTATATACGTCCAAGTATGTCACCTTGGAGTGCATCGATCCTCTTTGTAAAGAAGAAAGACAGAAGCTTGCGGCTATGCATTGATTATCGAGAGCTAAATAAGCTGACAAAGAAGAACAAGTATCTGATTCCACAAATTGATGACTTGTTTGATCAGCTGGTGGGTTCAACTGTATAGTCAAAGCTAGATTTAAAATTTGGTTATTACTAGTTGAGGATTCGGGAAGTGGACATTCCCAAGATGGCCTTTGGTACATGTTATAGTCATTATAAGTTTACTGTAATGCCGTTTGGGCTAACAAATGTGCCATCAGTATTCATGGACATGATGCATCAAACCTTTAGAGAGTACTTGGACATATTTGTCATCATCTTTATTGAAGACATATTGGTGTACTCTCAGTACAAAGAAGATCATGCAAATCATTTGTGGATGGTTTTGCACACCCTGAGGATAAAGAAGCTCTATGCCAAATTCTAAAAGTGTGAGTTTTTCCTGTCATTAGGAGCTTTCCTTGGCAATGTGGTTAGTGGTGAAGGTATTGCGGTAGATCCGGCGAAGATAGTTGCGATACGGTAGTGGCCTGTGTTGTCTACTATAGCAGAAGTCAGGAGCTTCCTTGGACTACTGGCTACACAGACGCTTCGTAAAGAACTTTTCGCGGATAGACTTACCTCTCACTATACGAATGAGGAAAGATCAGAAGTTCGTTTGGACGCCTGAGTGCACGCGAGCTTTTAAGGATTTAAAGAGTCGTTTGACCGTGGAGCCGATCTTGAGTTCACCATGTGGTATGACCGGCTATGGGAATTATAATGATGCTTTAGCGAGCGGCTTAGACTGTATTCTTCTTCAGTTTGGAAAGGTTATTGCTTATGGCTCATATCAGTTGAAAGTGCACTAGCGAAATTATCCAGTCCATAAATTGGAGTTAGCAGCTGTGATTTTTGCACTTAAACTACTACATCATTACTTATATGGCGTGAAAGTTGACATCTTCAGTGACCATAAGAGCCTTAAGTACTTAATAGATCGGAAGGATCTGAATATACGGCAGCGGAGGTGGATGGAGTTTCTCAGGGACTACACCTTCTAGATACACTATACTCCCGGAAAGGGAAATGTGGTTGCAGATGTCTTGAGTCGACGTGTTGATGCACGAAAAGAGAAAGGGAATCGAGCACCACCAGCTAATGGTTCGAGCAGCGGGGAATGGAAGGGAAAATTCAACTACAGGTAACAATCTACTGAGAGGACGAGAGAAAGAGAATAGCTGGGCCGTGAACCATGACAACAATAGATTTCGCCCGTCGTGGCCTGAATGCCTATCTTGTGACGGGCTTTACTTTAATTGAAAATGAGTTTGATTACAGGGTTGGTCAAGGAAAATAACAAGAGTAGAGCAAGCTGGAGACCACAAAGCCTGAGATTCGAGTCCACAGTGTTTAACATGTAGGATCCAGGGCACAAGTCAACATGCTTTGTGTGCACCGCTTCCCCCTATTTATAGATTAGGGGGCCAACCCAAAAGGGGAGGGCTAAAATAATTGGCTTCCCGAGGTACAAGACAACCGGGCAGCGGTGACGGGGAAGCAAAAAGAAAAGACACGCCTGTCCGCTCAATAGGGGCAGACTGGGCTTGCGGGCTGATGCTTCCATATATTTCTGTGAGGCGTGATCCTGCCGGAGGGTCGTAGCCTGGGCAGACTGAACTTTGAGTCCGCCTGAAGAGCTAGACAATCTAGAGCCGATTGCCTGAGGACGAGCTGGGCATACTGCGGAAGCGAGTCCGGCATAGAAGTGCCTTGTCGATCTTGGGGGAAAGGAGAATGGAGTCCTGCGCTAATGTATGGCGATCTGGAAGGACTGCCAAAACAAGTTTGATGTTGATGTGCTAGGAACCTCATGCGTGTTGCGGACTTTGGGGTTAACATAATTCGTGCACATTTTTAAGTTTCTCGAAACGTTGAAAATGTTTGCTTAACCACCGAGTCCGTAACCTTCATTAATGTTGTCAGCGCTATAAATATCGCTGGTAGGCCTGCATTTGACAAAAGTTTCCAATGCCATGTGTCGCTTCTCACCTCTTGCGGTCTCGACTTTGTAGTCCGGCTTGGCGTATGTTGAAGCCAGGAAAATTCCCAACCTCGAATTCAGACCAATGGCGCCTAAGGTTACCGTCTCAGAGGTTAGATCAGACTACTAGGATGAAGAATGAAGGATGAAGGTCAACAAGACCCCAGACTTATTTCAGACTTTCATGATCAGTGTAAATCTTGCATATAAAGCCATGCAACAGATGTCTCCACAACTTGAGGGCATAGATCACTGCTGCAAATTCAAGGTCATGCGTAGTGTAACTCCGTTCATGAACCTTTAGCTGCCTAGAACCATACACAATAACCTAGCCCTCCTGCATCAACACGCATCTGAGCCCAACATATGATGCATCCACATACACAACATACTCCAGTCCTTCAGTAGGCAGGGTCAAAACTGGTGCAGTGCATAATCTCCTCTTCAGCTCCTGGAACGCCTCTTCACACTTATCACTCCAAATAAAGGCTACATGCTTCTGCGTTAACTTTGTCAAAGGCACAGATAATGTAGAGAATCCCTCCACAAACCTTCTATAGTAGCCTGCCAGCCCTAGAAAACTTCTTATTTCCTTGGGAGTGGTAGGCCTACTCCAATCCATCACTGCAACTATCTTCTCCGGATCAACCTTTATCCAATCTTTATTCACCACATGGCCCAAGAAGGAGACTTGAGGTAGTCAAAACTCGCACTTACTCAACTTAGCATACAACTTATGCTCTCTCAAAGTTGACAAAACCAATCGCAAGTGCTGCGCATGCTGTTCAGCATTGCGGGAGTAGACTAAAACGTCATTTATGAACACGATGACAAAATGATCCACGAAGTCCTTGAATACTCTGTTCATCAAATCCATGAATGTGGCGGGTGCATTAGTCAATCCAAAAGACATTACCAAGAACTCGAAATGGTCATGGCGCGAACGAAAAGCTGTTCGTGGAATCTCTGCCTCACGAATCCTCAACTGATGATAACCCGAACGCATGTCAATCTTGGAAAATACAGAGCTACCATGCAACTAGTCAAACATATCTTCGATTCTCAGCAAGGGATATCTGTTCTTGATGGCCACTTTATTCAATTCTCTGTAATCTATACACAGCCTCATTGATCCATCTTTCTTCTTTACAAACAGAACGGGAGCACCCCACGGTGACGAACTTGGCCTAATGAAACCATTCTGCAACAGCACTCCCAACTCATGCGGAGCCATACGGTATGGAGCCTTAGCTATAGGACGGGTACCTTGTTCTAAATCTATGACAAAGTCAACATCTCTCTCAGGCGGAAGACCAGGAAGATTATCAGGAAACACGTCAGGAAACTCGTGCACTACAACAATCTCCTCCACAAGCGGCAAACAAACAACGGTCGCCAACACTGAAACCAACCAGGCAAAGCATCCTGAATTAAAAAGCTTTCAAGCACTTACCGCAGAAAAGATTGGAGAATCTTGGCGCGAATAACCATAAACGCTCCTGCATTGACCGTCATCCATCTTGAAGTCCAAACACCTGACCTTGCACTGGATTACTGCATCGTACTTCGATAGCCAATCCATGCCCAGGATTACATCAAAATCTTCCAGGTCTATAACTTCTGGATCCGCAACCATGAGAAAATCTCCCAACTGGACTGGACAACACTGAATTCCCTAATCTGACACAACGGAATCACCTGAGGGGAACTTGACACAGAACGGGTCGCCAACCGGTTTGAGGGTCAAACGGTGACGCTCTACAAAAAATCTAGCCACGAATGAGTGGGTAGCACCAGAGTCGAAAAGGACACATGCCCAACAGTTACTTACCTTAAACTTTCCTATTAGATTAAATATACGACTAAGGGAAAAGAACGTTGACATTTAGATCATACCTAGAAAATAAAACAAGGTTACGATCTAACCTGAAATAACTTGGGTCGACGTCTAAGCTTCATCTCCGGACACCACATTCAACTTGCCCTTCCCTTTGTCCAAGAGCTGCGGTGGCGGCAAGGCCTAAAGTGGCACTGGCTGCAACGGGGGTTGAGCTTGCGGGCAACAGGTCTTGACATGCCCCTTCCACCCATAAAGATAACAGGTCTTGTCCTTACAGCAATGGGCTGCATCATGCCTCATCTTGTTGCAACTGGAACAAACTAATCTCTCTTTGGGGGCGCCCTAAATCGCATGCACCTGCTCTTGCTTCCGAGCCCCCAGACTCAGGTAACATCTCTCGAACGGGTGGCCTGCCCGACCACAAAAACTGCACACTTCCTTGCCACTTTTCTTCCCAATAGTCCCGGATTCCCTTGATTCCTTACCTTCAACAGACTTCCTCTTATCCTTCATTATCTTCTGACCTCTATCCTTGGCATTGTCAATGGATTTCACCTTCAGATCAGCCTCTACCACCTCTGAATATGTCCCGGATCCATAGGCATTAGTAAGCTGCTGGATGTCATTCTGAAGACCACCCAGAAATCGCTTGACTCGGTTGGATTCTAAAGATACCAAGTAAGGAGCAAAGCGGCTCAACTTATTGAACTCCACCTCGTATTCACTGACAGTAACCTGCCTCTGCTTTAAGTGAAGGAAGTCATTCATCAACCAGTATCTTTCCACAAACGGCAAGAACTTCTTCAATAACAATTCCTTGAAGGACTCCCACGAGCATCCATCCTTCAATCTTTCTCTCTCCCTCAAATATCAACTCTTAGCCATGCCCTTAAGTTGATAAGTGGCAACCATCACTCTCTAGTCCACAGAGATAACAGAGTAGGTGAACATCTCCTCGATGGAAATCATCCAGTCATCTAATGCCATAAAATCTGCCTTGCCATCATATGTAGGGGGTCCTAAGCTTTGAAATTGTGAAATGAAAGTCATCTCTGGTGGCAACACCGCCGGGGGCCCCAGAGGAGCTGGGGGAACGGGAATAGCTAAATCCACGATGGGCTTTTGCTCCCTCTGCGACTAACTCTCCATGACTGACAACAACGACTGAATCTGTGACTGCATCTCCAGCATCTGCCTCGACACGGCCTCATTGCTCTATCACAATCCCTCTATCACGGCCTCACTCTGGGCACCAGAAGATTCTCCCTCTGACTGGGGAGTAGTCCTCGTCTCCGGACGCTTAGGAGGCATTCTAAACAATGAATAGACGATCTATCAACACCTAGCGTAACATGTTAGACTTACAACTTAGCTCAGACATAAAACCTTAGATACTTGCTCATGCTGCTATCTTGCTCTGGGATTTAAAATAAATGATGGCATGTCCTACTTAGGGGGAAACACCCTCATCCTTATAACTCTTGTGCCTATTATATCAGTGCATGAATGATTACTTTTTTTATTTCAAATCATGTTTGTACATATGTCATCATGTAGATCTTCAACTTGGCACATGTGCTTATGTAATGATATGATATGTATGCAGTGCTATGCATTCTAAAGAAAAGCCTTAATGCATGTATGAGTGGCGTACACATACAATGTTATGCATCCCATACTACATAATATTATATGCAACAAAAAAGGTAAAATTTAGTAATGGGCATCCAAGTGATGGTGGTTATGCATCCCATACTACATAACCGTCACATGTCACCACCTATAGTGGATCCATATACAAACACATATTATGCATCCCATACTACATAATATGCCCCGTATACTTCTTCTTTTGTGCTATGAGTGTAGTGTTAATGCTTCCATCAAGATCTACTGATGACATACCAGTGTGTATATGCAATGAATGACACGGCGAGAGTTTTGCTTGAGGGCAAGTTGTTCGACCAACTTGTCAAACCAACTGCCCCTCTTGCAGAACCTGGCTCTGATACCAACTATCACAACCCGCATTTTCACCACAATGATGGAATATCAAAGTAAGGGAAAATGCGCGTCATGATGCTGCGTGAGCAGTGGATAACTGCTGACGCTCAGGAAACACTCCGACTCAATACTAAAAATATGATTTAAATGTTTTATTGAAGAAGTTTATTTAAGTTAGGCAATTGGCCGTATCCCTCGGCTTAGTGGCTCACGAGTCCACCAGAAGGAAAGTAATTAAACACAGCGGAAAATATTATAGTAAATAGGTTAGACATCCTACATGAGTCTAGCATCCCAAAAAAACTCAAGACATGCATTATCCTAAATTTATAGTAATAATATAGAAGTAGTTTGTACGGTATTTAAATATAGTGATTTAGTGTTTTAAAACATGATGTGCATGATATAACAATATTAGTTGGTTTTATAGTTGAAAATACCTATAGGCATCCTAGCATAAATCGTTCCCAGAGAGCAAGAACTACTAACACAAAAGTAGACACTAGCAACTAGCCAAATATCCAAGAATGACAATAAACCATCAGTGGGTCTCAAACACCCAACACGAACTGACTAAAAGTTCTCAAGTCTGAAGCATACTACAAAAGAACAAAAGCTACCTCGAAACCCCGAGGCACCCTCAGCAAACCCAGCGACAAAACTACTCAGCCACACCACCGGCTACAGCCTTGAACCTGAGGCATTCAAGAGAAGAACACCTCAGCAAGCAGCAAAAAAAACAAGTGGCAAAAGAATAGATAAGCAAGTGAGTAAGCCAAACAAAGGATAGTGTACCAAACCCAACCAAAGGAGGAAGAATGCAAAAGGAAACAACAACAATTAGCCAAATAGAATATATAGAGGAAGGTTAAACTTTATAATAACCTCTAAATTTAAAAAGAATGTGCCAAGTGCGAAGGTGAACAAGTCTGGGCATAACTAGCAAAATTTAGCAAAACTATGGCATAAACCACAAGAAAACAAATGATCACAATACGGCTCGGAAGAGGGTGGATCATCAACACATGGTATGACTGCGTTGCAGGCCGGAGAGGGGGATGACCTCAAGCGCCCTAAGCCCAACTCCGGATCCTCAACCGTCTCACAGTCGGTACTGTGCTCCACAAACATGGACAAACCGGGCCAACCAGAACCCAATAGTTCAGGAAAGGAGAAACTAAGCATACCCCCACTGTGATGATCCACAGAAAGAAGGGGCGTCCCGGTTGAGTGGTATGCTAACCACAACCAACACTCATACACCAACATCACCATCTCAAAATTGGCACAACACTCAAGTATTACAACACTAAATCGAAGATCACGACTTATAATCGACCTATACTAAGCGCAACGCATCGTACGCTCAACGTCGTCGAAAAATTTACCCTAAGCGTAAGCCTAAAAAAAATTTAAACATCTTACACTCTAAAGGAACCAGGAACATTAATATAAGATGAAAGTATTACCATAAGAACTTAAGGAAAAGGAGAGGAAAGGAGCCACTTGCCTTGGCTTTATCAAAGAAAGCCTCCAAATCACAACTCGTCGCAGATCGGGACTAAGGGAGACGAGAGAAGCCGAAATCTGGACAAGAGTGGATGAAATAGAAGTTAAGGACAAAAAACCCTAATGAGAAATCTCAAGAAATGGGAAAAAATTACCACGGTGACGTAGATCTCGCCGAGAGCCTTTCAAATCTATGCTCGAATGAAGATTTCTAGCATCGGAACTCTGTCGGCGGCGACCAGAAGGTTCATGAAATCTCACGCTGTGTCATCACTGTCCTCTCATTTCTACAGTTCTGGTTCGGTTCAGTGAAGAAGAAGAAGAAGAAGAAGTCCTAAAGGAAGACTGGGGGCGGTTCTAATTCTAAGTATATGTATATATATAGGTATTTATAAAACGTTTTGTATAAAAACGGACTATTTACGAGCGGGTGCGCGGAAAATGAAAATAGAGGTTCAAGATGGCTACAAATCTAAACGTCATCATCATGAAAGTTGTAGATCTCATTTAGACGAATTAATTGTATGTTAACCATTTTTTGATACGACGTCGTTTTGACCCTCAAAACGGCGTCCGAACTCAGACAGGAACGGCCTACTCGAGTGGCAGCATGAACCACTCGAGTTCCAACATATCTACTCAAGTAGCAGCATACCTACTCAAGTTCCAGCATGCTGTACTCGAGTAGTAGCATAATATACTCGAGTAGCAGCTCATTACTCGAGTTCCAACATGTATTACTCGAGTAGTAGCATAATATACTCGAGTAGCAGCTCATCACTCGAGTTGCAGAAGAAAACGAAAAATAGGTGTTCAAAACGGCTTCAAATCGAAAAGTGGTCAACATGTAAGTTGTAGATCTCGTCGAGACGAACAAATTTTATGTTAACCATATTTTGACACGACACCGTTTTACCCTCAAAATGGCGCCCAAACGCAGACAGGAACGGCGTACTAGAGTGGCAGCATGAACCACTCGAGTTCCAACATACCTACTCGAGTAGCAGCATACATACTCGAGTTCTAGCAAGCTGTACTCGAGTAGTAGCAAAATATACTCGAGTAGCAGCTCATTACTCGAGTTCCAACATGAATTACTCAAGTAGTAGCATAGTATACTCGAGTAGCAGCTCATCACTCGAGGTCGAGCAGAAAAACAAAAATAGGGTCAAAACCGCCTCAAATCGAAAAGTGGTCAACATGAAAGTTGTAGATCTCAAAGAGTCGAACACATTTAATGTTAACCATTTTTTGATTCAACGCAGTTTTGACCATGAAAATGTCGTCTGAGCAAAATCTGAAATGGGCTATTCGAGTAGAACCATAGCTACTCGAGAAGACTCAGAAAGGAAGCCCAACGCGCGCCAAATTATATGAAACTCGCACCGAAGGTGAACACTAACGCTACGACTTTAACGGTGAAGTCAAAACCACAAAACTTAACTTATCAACTCGAAATCTTTAGTTTCGACGAAAATCCCAAAAATCTGGTCAATCAGACCAAACAGACGCAAAAACACACTAACGGTGCAGCGCTGACAACATGACATAAAAAGGGTAATGCCCTAACGTTATAAATATGACGATATCAAATCAAATAAAATCATCGAAAAACAATCGGGGGCGTTACACCCCAATGTGCCTACCCCTTCTTTTTATTCAGCTCCATAATTATTTCACCAAAGCCTCATCATAGCCGATCCTTGTCTCACACCCAAGTCGAGCTTTAGTGTTTTAAATTTTTCATGTTGGGGTATTGATGTGGTGATATTACATGTGAATATGTGGATGTGCTCCAAATATTATATTTGCTGAAACGGTTTAAAGAAAAGAAAATGATTTGAAAAGAAATATATGTGAAAATGAAAAGTAAAAAAAAGAAAAAGTATAATTGAAAATTCTAATTGAGAGGAGATTGTATTTGGAGTAGGCGGTGAACACACACCCATATTTGGAAAAATTAAGTGTGGGGGTGTGGTGTACCCGTGTGTATTTTGCTTGATAGAGGGATTCCTTTTATGATAGCTCATTTGGGTTAGGTGTATAGCCTTCCTATTTATCTTTGTTTGCCTCATCGTAACCCAAGCCCCATCTCTTCACCTAAAGTCCTACTAATTCGTGTGTGAACCAAACCAGTGCAGTGGAGAGAGTGCGAAACGGCAAGCATATGGTCACCGACATTGGTGGATTCCTTTGGAGGTTATCCCGAGCCGCGATCTTTGGCAATGCTCTCCTAGCGATTTGTCTACTTTCTCCCTACGTGTGACCGGAAGATTCACTGTGATTCCATTTTTGAGTAATAATAAAATAATGATACGCTTTGTTAAAAGTATAGACTATTTTGTGTGCTTAGAAATTTACTCTATTATATTTTTACGCAGGGGAGCATGCGACTTCGCATAGTACTCTATATCTCAATTTCTATGTTAGCTAGTTTATTTTCCCTATCTGCATAGATTTTGTTTGCTCGGGACGCGAAATCAGGTAAGTCTGGGGGTCTGATGTGTCCTAGTTATATTGTGATTTTTGGACTCATCTGGGCTAGTTTTCTTTCACATGCACTTCACTTTTAGTTCGTTATCGTATATATTTCATCTTATCTTTATTTCCATAGGAAGTGCACATTTAGGCCCGTGGTTGTGTATTTTTGTTACTTTTATAGTTTGTAATCCTTTTTGTGATTGCCTGGAATGTCTGCATAGATCAGTGATTTGTTTTCCTATCGGTACAGGGGTCGTGTGTATGTTCCGGGATGGTTTGGAAACAGGAATATTGTGCACGATCATCGGATCTATTGTGCACAACCACTGATTGTGCGCACTACGTTACATTTTCCAAGTTCTGCCGGGCAAACACACGACCACTAGACACAATGCGCACGACCACCGATCATGCGCCACTGATCGTGTGCATTGGTTACATTTCTCCTGGAGTTCTATCTGGGGTAATCGCAAGACCATTGGACATAGTGTGCACGACCACCGATCGTGCGCTAGTGCTCGTGCGCGTTATCCCAGTTTTTCTTGAGTTCTGCCATGCCAATACGCACGATCATTGGACATAGTGCGCATGACCACTGGTCGTGAGCCCGTGATCGTGCGCATTGTTATTACTGCTTTCTATAAATATGCAGGTTCCGTCCTAATTCGGGGAGCTCAACATTTTTCCACCGTTTTCATCTCGGAGGAAGGGTTCCGCCATTTCTCATCATCCTCCACCGTAGGGAGGAGCTCCGGGCAAGCCTTCCATGCCAAATCAAAGCCGGAGCTTCCTCTCTGCCTCCTCCTTCATCCTTGAGCTTCAAGTAGGGTTTGACGCCATAACCAACAAGCAAAGGGAAGCTAGCAACTTTCTTCCGCAATCGTGACACGAATAAGATGGGTCCATTGGAAGGTAGTGACAAACTTCTCCACCCCGGACGCAGTTCTAAGACCCGAAAGCCCAGTTTGGGGAAAGCTTGGGTGACACAGCCCAAGACACGGGCGTGTCCTAAAGCGTGTCGTGCTTGGGTTGAGTAGTTGGTCGAGTGGTCGACGACATTTGTTCGACAAAGGTTTTGGAGGGAACACGCACGACAACACGGGCGTGTTAGGGGGCGTGTCCCCCCTCCCCGGTTGACGAAATGAGCTTGACGATCGTCAAGTCTCGAGCAAAGGGAGTACACGGCCTGTGACACAGGCGTGTCACATGGCGTGTCCCTTGTGGCTTTCAGGCTGGATTGCATGTGATGCGGGACACGGGTGTGTCCTAGGGTACACGACATTGGACACGGGTGTGTCCCGTGGCCGTGTCCTTCTCGTGATGGATGAGCTTGTGCTGTGTGAAGTACACGACTACTGGTCATGGGCGTGTCAGACAAGACACGGGCGTGTAGGGTATGACACGGGCGTGTCACACAGCCGTGTACTGGTTGGATTTAAGTCGGTTGCTTGCCGCTTCAGTGACACGGCCTATGACATTAGTGTGTCACAGGGCATGTCAGGCCGTGTTCAGCCTATTTTTGGGCAAATTGGAGTCGTTCGTTTCCCTTATCTTGGATCCAATGGTCAGTCTCCTTCCATGTCGTTCAAGGCCGAGAAATGAGGATAAAAGCTCTTCATTTCTCTTTATCTTCTTCTTCTCATTCCCAAAGAGAGAAAGAAAGAGAGAGAGAGAGGCCAAGGGAAGGAAAGGAGGAAGGAAACCAGCTGCTGGAGGAGCTGCGGAGTGCGGAGCAAAGATCCGAGAGCGAATTCGTGAAGGCAAAGCTGAGGCGGTGACTTCCATTCGGCTACTTCATGGCGCTGAAGCGATCTTCAAGGGTAACGATCTACTTCTTGGACATCGAAGTCCTTCCTTTATTCATGTGCATGGAATCATCCACTAAGAGGTGGATATCATAAGCAATTCCTTGGTTGAGTATGCATCTAGAGCTGGAAGTGTGGAGTACGGCATAGGCATGCTGTGTGAAGCCCATCTGGATCATTGGTCTGGATTGGTGATGTATTTGGGTAAACCGGAGAAGGCTCCGCGGCTTTTTGGATATGAAAGGTTTATGCTTTATGGTATGGCTATATGATTGTATGGATATTGATGAATGAATGTATGGAGGCTTTGAATAAGCTCTTATTTGTGGAGAGGAGATCAATTGGTAATACGCCTGGGAAGTGCGAGATAGCCCTGGATTGTTACACCACATGGTTTGGGTTGATCTGTATTTGTAGGGATCAATGGGTGGCAATGTTTGTGAGGAAGTGACGTGGACCCTACTCGATGCACCACATAATGTGGGTCGATCGGAAATAGGTGAGGGGTCAATGGGTAGTAATACCAGGGGAGCCGCGATAGACCTAGCTACTACACCACATGGTGTGGGTCGATCTGCTCTGGTTGTTTGTGGATGAAGTGAGGTAGTACCTCTGAGTGGTATGGACGGATTATCGCCAATAGGGAGATTGGTGGACTAGGATAGAACCGACCAACCAACAAGTGAAGATCCTCGGATCGACGGTGTACGACTGGTATATCCGGTACACCAATAAGGTGCCCTGAGTGCATGAAGCGTATGGTGAATACCGGCGTTTGTGATATGTTTGTGATTGGTAGATTGATATCTTGTGATGACACTGCTTACAGGGAAGTAACCACTGCCCCGGGTAAGGGGTAGGGTCGTTATAAGTGGTCAGCTAAAGCTGACTGTTACGTTTTTTGCCGCTCTTGGGTGGATAATGAATAGTAGGTGTTGATGCTTGAATGGAATTGAGCAGAATGGAGGACTGCTGCTTAAGGACCTCGAAGGCCGTGCGAAGCGTGGTTGAATTTCATGTGTGGCTGGTCTGCGTGCCGATATACGAAAATGCATTTGTGTAAAGGG
>CM077152.1:80697940-80840090 GCA_039583875.1 Platanthera guangdongensis
AGAATCTGTCTAGCAGAAGTTAATTTGATGGTTGTGCTTAAAGGTTGTTGTCGAGAGAAATGAGTTGCGAAGAAGAGGGGCCGCTAGCAGCGGCAACAGCAGACACGCCCACCGCGGCTTAAAAGCCACTCTTACGAGGAGATTTTATTTGATTAATATCAGTTATTACAGCTTGCGTTACACTTTTACATGGAAAGCGACTAAAGGTTACATAGAGGAAGCTGGCGGCTAAGGAAAGAAATTTTCAGAGGAGGCCACGCGACCTGAGGAGAGAGGTCGGCAGAGAAGAGAATGGAGAGGTAGCACAGACTGAAGTCAGAGTCCGCAAGGTCTAATTCTTGACCTTGCTGAGGGCTATCCTCATGTCTGTGTCCTCTTCAATGAGAGGTATGGGGAGATATTTTAGGCCCGAGGAGGTAACGGCTTCTGGTAACGTCACTCCCATTGAGGCGGTGATTTATGCGAGTAGAATTTGGAGTCTGCGGAGTCCGCATCAGGTCATGTGGTCAGGGACTTCTGGAGTTGATCTGTTGCTTGGCGAGCTGGGACGAGTCCGCCTCTGTTGTGATAAGTGAGCCCGCGCCAAGGTGTGCGGGCTGAGGAGTACTCCGCCCCTTTCTGGAAAGGAGCGTTGGAAAGCTGACTGTCAGGCTGAGTAGCGAGTCCGCCTCTGCTGTAGGAAAGTTTGTTGGCAGAAAGTTGGAGGGCTCGGTGGCGGACTAGAAGAGTCTGCCCAGCCCGCGGAGGACGAGACGAGTCCACCTCTGCTGAAGGCTTCTCTTGGCGAGTTGACGATCTGGTGGACTGAAGACGAGTTCGTAAGATGTTTGGATTGACGCTGGTCCACGATGCTTCGGCGGACTGAGAGAGTCCGCGAACTGTATGAAGTGAGTTGACCGACTGGGTGACCTGGCGGCTGAAAAAGTAGGTCACCACCTTTGCTGAAGTCTGCCTCTTGTTGGATGTGAAGGCTTGCCGCCCCTGCTGGCGTCCTGGAGGTTATCACCTGTAACACCCCCATCCGTCGTATGGCATATAACAGAAGGTCCAGCTGGAACCTGATGCCAAATACTACGGACAGTCGGAAGGGTTACTTAAGAATATCAAAAACATTCCAATTACGACTGCTCGCCCTAACACAGAGCTTTCTTTCGGAAGGTTTTTAACAGTTGTCAAGACCCATAATTGAATATCAACTATCATGAATGTCCACAAACTACTATAGGAATGAAACAACAAATACACTGAAAGTACTTGGCCTTATGGCCTTAGAAGTTTCACTTAACAAAGTAATGTTTTACATACATAGGCTCGCAGCCGACCACACATGACAAACGTAAAACAACAATTCACTTTGGACTTCGAGGGCCAGATCAGCAACATGGGCTTCAGCCCGCTATTTGGTACTTGGTTCCGCAGTACCTGCAAGCAACATCCCACCACATAGTGGCAAACAAAGTAACGGTCAGCCAAAGCCGACCAAATGATAATGACCCCGCCCCTTACTCGAGACGGCAGTGCTCGTTCCCCGCATTTCATTAGCCCAGCTAAAAATAGAGTACAAACATACTTCGCCACAGGTGTAGGCTCGCACGACCAAACACCTCGTGCACTCAGGGCACATTATCGGTGAATCCTGACAATTCACTGGCTTCACCACCATCCACGGGATGGCAACATCGTGCGCATTATAGCCTTTCTGACCACCGTCTAAGTCTCCCGACAATGCCAAAAGCCAGTCACTTTATGGGTCTCTCTCACCGAACCGCATAGCCCAGGTCCGAATCCACTTGCCCGTTGCTCACTATGCCTAGTCACTTTAAGACGTACACGCGGGCCAAGCATCTCTCGGATCCCAACATTCCAAACAACACATAACCCAGTTATGTTCAAGCTGCCTCCCCGGCGGCCAAGTTAGCAGAATTATGTTTCCGCTCAGTTTTTCGGGTGCGCCTTGGAGTTAATCCCCAAGGATCCCTGCTGCAATCTACCGCATAGAAACTCGAAAACACAAAACATGGAGTCTTCTCCATCAAACCATACAAAACTAAACATCACCGATCTATACCAACACGTCCAGGTAGGCGTCACACACAATGTCTATGTCCATACTTCGATTCCAGACTCTATATGCAACACAAGGGGGACTATTCCCGTCAACCCCAAGGAACACCGCACACTCACCGCACACTCGCGGAGAGGGTTTCCTTATGCAAAAGAAGGAGAGCTTCACATGCTCAAGTAGAGAATCGTTACCCTTGTAGTACGCTTTTGCGCCATGAAAATCTATATGTTGAAGTATTAGACCGGGCGGCTTAGCGGTCTGATCCAGCGGTTTGTTGACCGAGCGGCTTAGCGGTCTGATCCAGCGGTTTGCAGACCGGGCGGTCTGTCGGTCTACCTCTGCGGCCTGTTTCATCCTGCTGAAGTTGCCGAGCGGTTTTCCTGTCTATCTAACCGCGCGGCCTATGCGGTCTCCATTATTCTAGCCGCTCAGTATTGTAAATGTTTAGTCCCACATTGTTTGTATACTCTCTTTCTCTTCCCCTCCATTCTATATAAGGGAGGTCATACCTTTGTAAATGATATCTTTTTTGGATAATAAAATTTCAATTATTCAAAAGTTTATTCGCTTGTTCTCTACTTTTCGCCTCTTTTCGCTACTTTCTAACATGGTATCAGAGGACACGGTCATTTCCTCCTGATTCTGTGCGCTCTCTGTTGCTCGCGGCTTGTTTTCCGCGTTCTGCGACTTGGTTCGCGACTTGCCTTCCCTTCTGTCCGCGCGGCTTGTTTCTATCCGCGCGGCTTGTTTCTGTCCGCTGCCCTGTTCGCGCGGCTTGCTTCTTCTTGGTTCTCTTCTCCTACTGCTCTTTGTCGTAGCGACCTGTTTCCTTGTTGCCGCGCTCCTTGGTCTTTCTTCCTGCCGCTCCGACTTCCTAGTCGTTGCGGTCTGTCCCTATCCGCGAGTGTTGTACCTCTACTCGCGGTTCGCTGCTGTGATCTGCCTGACCGTGCGGGTTGTTCCTTTCTCACCCGCATCTTGGTCGCGGTCACCAGCTCTTCTCCTCTTTTCTGTTCGCTCGGCCTTTTCAGTCCGCGCGACCTCTTCCCCGCTGTGCCTTTGACCGCCTTCTAGCAGCTGCTGTGATCTGCCTGACCGTGCGGGTTGTACCTTTCTTACCCGCATCTTGGTCGCGGTCACCTGCTCTTCTCCCCTCTTCTGTTCGCTCGGCCTTTTTCAGTCCGTGCGACCTCTTCCCCGCTGTGCCTTTGCCTCTTTCTAGCCGCACCTGTTCGCGCGGCTTCTTCTGTTTTCTAACCGCTACTGTTCGCGCGGCTTCTTCTGCTTGCCGGGTTCTATGACTACCTCCGGTCTCACCACTACTCCTGCAGCTCCTTCTCCTCCTCCTCCTTCGGGCAACCTTGGCACCCTCTCCAAGCTTGTTGGCTCCAATTATCCCGATTGGAGCGTTTATTTCACCTTTCTCCTTCGTTCTCAGCGCAAGCGTCATCACCTCACTGATGACCCTCCTCCTCGCACCTCTCCTGAGTTTGATGACTGGGATGCGAGTGATGCTCTTGTTCGCACCTGGCTGGCCAACAGCCTTTCTGATGAGTGCCTACCCGTCATTCGCCATGATGAGACGGTCAAGGCCGCCTGGCTTCACCTCGCTGCTCTCTATTCGAAGGGGGGCCAGACGTCCCGCATTTATACTCTCTATGCGGACCTCTTCGCCCGCCCTTCCATGTCACCGGCTGCGGCCTATCAGTAGTTCAGCTCTCTGGTGCTGAAATCCTCCAGAATCGCCCCTTCTCCGCGGATTTGGCCGACCAGCACAAACACTTCCAGGAACTCCTGGTTGTTTGTTATCTTCTTCGTCTTCCCGACTCTTATGATATGATCCGCCAGCAGATCTTGGGTGAGGCGGAATCTCCTACTTTGGATGCCACCGCGGCTCGCATTGCCGCCGTTACTTCGCTCCTCCAGCGGCCTCTGTTGGCCTCCCCCCCTTCCCAGGACTCCTTTGCTCACCATGCTCAGCGAGGGGGCCCCAGTGGCCGTGGCTCCTCTGGTGGCCAGAGTTCCTCCCGGTTACTCTGCTCTCACTGTGGTCGTACTGGCCATACTGTTGACCGCTGCTGGCAGAAACATCCTCATCTTCGCCCTTCCGGTGATGCTCCTTCGGCCTCCGCCTCTTCTAGGCCGTCTGCCTCTGTGGCCACGACGTCAGGTAGTGCCCACGTCGTTACCCAAGGTAAATGGCTGATTGACTCCGGTGCCACCAATCATATGATGGGCAACCCTCATTGCTTCTCCCGTCTTGAGACCCATGACCGCTTACCCCCAGTTCGTGTGGCGGATGGTTCCCCGTCCCCGGTTCATGGGACGGGCATGGTTCAGCTCACTCCATCGCTTTGCTTGGAGGATACCCTCTATGTCCCGAAGTTCCCGTGCAATTTGTTATCAGTTACTACTTTATGCCGGCAACTTCACTGCTCCGTTTTATTCACTCCCACTACTTGTTCTTTTCCGGACCCGAGGACCCAGCGGACGATTGCTACTGGGACTGAGAGCGGCGGGCCTCTACTTCCTCGACGATGTTTCCGCTCTTTCTGCCTACTCCTCCTCCACCGAACTCCTTCAGTGGCATCTTCGTCTTGGACATCCTCCTCCTCGGCTTATTCGTCAGCTTCTGCCCCACTTACCTCCTACCGTTCTCCGCTCAACTGTGATGCATGTCAGCTCGGCAAACATCATCGCTCCTCCTTCCCTCCGAAGCACGGTCGTGGCTCCTCTCGCATGTTTGATCTTATTCATTCTGATGTATGGGGTCCTGCTCCAACCCTTACAGTTGGTCGGGGCAGTTCCTATTTTGTTACTTTTATCGATGATTTTACTCGATGTACCTGGGTGTATCTATTAAAAGATCGCTCTGAACTATTTTCTGTTTGGCAATCCTTTTACTTTATGATTAAGACTCAATTTGCTATTTCCATTAAAGTCTTACGTTCTGATAATGCAAAGGAGTATCTAAATCATGAGTTCTCCACGTTCTTTCACAAACATGGCCTCCTTCATCAAACATCTTGTGTTACACCTCCCAACAGAATGGGGTGGCGGAGCGTAAAAACCGTCGCCTGCTTGATGTTGCGCGTACTCTCATGATGCAGATGCACGTCCCTCGCTCCTACTGGGGCTACGCCGTGCTCCTCGCTTGCTATCTCATTAATCGCCTTCCCTCCACGGTCCTCCACGGCCAGACTCCCTTCTCCCTTCTCTACCCCCACCAGGAACCTTTTCCTCTTCCTCTCCGTGTCTTTGGCTGTACGGCCTTTGTTCATGCTCCCTCCGCCACCCGCGACAAGCTTTCCCCCGTTCCACCAGTGTGTCTTTTTGGGTACTCTACCACTCAAAAAGGCTATTGCTGCTTTGACCCCCTTCTCCGTAAGCAGTTTGTTTCTGCCGATGTAACTTTTTTCGAAATGCTTCCTATTTCTCTCCTTCCTCTTCTCTTCCTTCTCTTCCTTCTGATATCTCCGTTCCTTCCACACCTCTCCACGTTTTCCCACCTTCGTCTCCCCCTCCACCCACTCCTTCCCAGTCCGTCTCTCCACCCACCCTCCACCCTCCTCTCCGATGCCGCCTCTCTCTAGTCCCGGCCAGCCTTCTCCGCCACGGACGCTCCGGTCGCTGACGCTCCCGTCGCCGACGCTCCCGTTGACCTGGATGTTCCCATTGCCCTTCGCAAAGGGGTGCGGGTGTACTCAACACCCGCTCACGGCTGTTGTTTCTTATGATCGGCTTTCTCCTTCTCGCAGGCTGTTTTGCCTTGGCTATCTCTGCTACTTCTACTCCCCGTACCTACCAAGAGGCTCTCGCTCTCCCTCATTGGAAGTCTGCCATGGATGAGGAGATGGCTACTCTTACTGAACGGGGTACCTGGACCCTGGTTCCTCTTCCGTGGGCACTGATGTGGTTGGCTGTCGCTGGGTATTCGTTGTGAAGTTTCGCCCCGACGGCACTGTGGATCGCTACAAAGCCCGGCTGGTGGCCAAGGGCTTTACTCAGACTTATGGCGTTGATTACTTTGATACCTTCTCTCCGGTTGCTCGCCTCAGCACCATCCGGGTTCTCTTTTCTGTGGCTGTTAACCGGGCTTGGGCTATTTCCCAGCTTGATGTGAAGAATGCCTTTCTCTATGGCGATCTTCAGGAGGACGTTTATATGGAGCAACCTCCTGGGTATGTTACTCAGGGGGAGACACGTGTCTGTCATTTGAAGAAGGCCATTTATGGCCTAAAGCAGAGCCTCGGGCATGGTTCGAAAAATTCAGTGGTATTGTGGCTACCATCGGCTTTCAAAGGAGTTCGGCCGATCACTCCTTATTCATTCGCAAAACGGCCTCGGGACTGGTGGTTTTGGCTGTATATGTGGATGATATTCTCCTTACTGGCGATGACCGAGATGCGGTGGACTTGACGAAGAAGCACCTCCGTCAGCACTTGGTCACGAAGGATATGGGCTCCCAAATACTTTTTGGGGATAGAAATCTCTCGGAAACTTGACTCCTTGGTTCTCTCTCAACGGAAGTATGCCCTTGATCTTCTTTGAGAAGCAGGCTTGACAGGTGCCAAACCAGCTCGTTTTCCCATGGCTGTTGGAGAAGACAAAACGTGGACGGATGATTCGCCTCTTCTATCTGATGTCACACGGTACAGACGTTTGGTAGGCAAACTCATCTATCTCACGGTGACTAGACCCGACATCGCCTACGTTGTAGGCAAGGTCAGTCAGTTTATGCAAGCTCCCAGGGAGTGTCATCTTCAGTCCGCCCTGAAGATTTTAGAGTATATCAAAGCAGCACCGGGCAGAGGGTTACTCTTTCAGAAGAATGGCCATCTGAGGGTTGAGGCCTACTCAGATTCAAGTTATGCGGATGACAAAGGCGATCGTAAGTCCACGTCAGGTTTTTGTACCTTTGTTGGAGGTAATCTCGTGAGTTGGAAGAGCAAGAAACAGTCTGTTGTTTCCAGATCCAGTGCCGAAGCAGAATACCGGAGTATGGCATCAACCACGTGTGAGTTAAAGTGGTTGCGCGCTCTCATGCTTGACCTGGGCGAGGTATATGACTGTCCTCTCCCTATGTTCTGTGACAACAAAGCCGCTATACACATATCCAGAAATCCGGTCTTCCATGAGCGAACGAAGCATATAGAGGTTGACTGTCACTTCATTCGGGAAGAGATTTTGAAGAAACAGATTTGTACTCCTTTTGTCACCTCTGACAAGGAGTTGGCAAATATCTTCACCAAGCCGGTTTCTACTTCCTTCTTCCGCATCTGTGACAAGCTGGGCATGATTGATATCTATGCTCCAGCTTGAGGGGGAGTGTTGAAGTATTAGACCGGGCGGCTTAGCGGTCTGATCCAGCGGTTTGTTGACCGAGCGGCTTAGCGGTCTGATCCAGCGGTTTGCAGACCGGGCGGTCTGTCGGTCTACCTCTGCGGCCTGTTTCATCCTGCTGAAGTTGCCGAGCGATTTTCCTGTCTATCTAACCGCGCGGCCTATGCGGTCTCCATTATTCTAGCCGCTCAGTATTGTAAATGTTTAGTCCCACATTGTTTGTATACTCTCTTTCTCTTCCCCTCCATTCTATATAAGGGAGGTCATACCTTTGTAAATGATATCTTTTTTGGATAATAATTTCAATTATTCAAAAGTTTATTCGCTTGTTCTCTACTTTTCGCCACTTTTCGCTACTTTCTAACACTATACGAATAGAAGGCTTCGAAATAGAATTTCCTCCGCGGATCCGGTCTCGGTTCTCAAATCGGTGCTCCGATGCTCCGCCAGTGGCTGGAATTCTCCTCTTTCTTTCTCCTTGCTCTCTCCTATCACTAACTCCTTAGGAAGAGAATGGTTAAGAGAGAATGAGGAATTAAACCTCCATTATCGGACTTAATAAGCAGGGACACATCTGGGCCGTCAGATCTTAATTAAAGAAAACGAACGGCTCAGATCTGCCCAAAAATCCTCAAACCTGGGCCGAACATGGCCTTGCACACGGTCGTGTACCAGGCCGTATGCCTCGATCAAAACACGATCGTCGAGCATAGAAGAGGACACGGGCCAAGACACACCCGTGTCTCAACCTGACACGCCAGTGTCAGGTCCCGACATGCCCGTGACCTAAGGGCAAGTTACCAATAACCGCCACGCCAACTGTCACGACCCTTGGTGAACACGGGTAGGCACACGGGTACGCAAACGCCGTGTCACCCCTGACATGCCCGTGTCACCACAGCTCAAAGTCGTGTTCCCTGCCGTGTCCTTTTCTGGACACAGCCGTCCAACACAAAGAACGACACGGCCTTGGACACGCTCGTGTCCTGGGCCGTGTACCCTTATACATGCACCAAAAAATATTCTAAGGACGCGACCAGCTCGATTACGATTTTCGGGCGTTACAAATCTCCCCCACTTAAAGAATTTCGTCCCGAAATTATGTAAAGGTACGAAAAAATTTAAATGTTACCTGAGGGGAATAGCTCGGGTATTCTTCCATCATAGTCTGCTCTCGCTCCCAGAAAGCTCCTCACATCCACAGTTATCCCAACGGACTTTAACCATTCAGATTTCCTTATTGCGGAGTTGATAGGTTAAAACTCCAAAAATATTATAATGAAGTGCGGTGCCCGGGCGATTTTATTTAAGTAAAGCGGAAGTGGTTTTTTATTTAGAAAACGGGGCGCACATATTTATTTATTTTGGATATAAAAAAGTGTGATTGAGTTTTAACGAAAGGAGGCAAGTGCACCTATTATGAGTAGTACAGGATATTCTGGGTGAAATATCGAGGTCGTATTGTTCTCGGGGTCGGTTCGATTATTTATACTTTCCCTGGAGGGGACTATTATTTTACCGATGATTATCTTGTCGGGATATTTTATATACAATAAAAATACAAAAAAACAAAAAATGAAAGCATAAAAATGAAAGCAATAAAAAGAAAGCTTGAAGGAGCTGCCGATGAAGAGCTTAGCTCGATGGCACCGAAAAAACAATTGAACTAAAATAGACTTTAAATAAAAAGAGCTCCTAAGTTTCTAATTAATTAAGGCGGAGACTTGGCCGTGGAGGTTCCACTAGAATGAGCTCACGTATCTCTAGGACTATCGCTCACCTGAACGCTAAGACTATTCGACCGAACGTTAGTCCGACGAAGGATTCCTCTTAATGCCCGCATTACGCTAAGAACCCCGCTATTGGGTGGGGAACCCAATCCGGTACAGTTGGCGCACCTCCTCTCTCGAGGGTTAGTGCGGAACTCTCTTTACCAAGGGGTGATCTGTCCATATGCACGGCCTCCCGGTGAGCGTATGGATAACGGAAATAGGGCCCACACATCGATATGTGGTCCTACACGTCGTTAACCCCGGGCAAACCTTAAGTACTTTTAATTAATTATAAAAATACGACCTTCAATTATTTTAAGCTATTTTATCTCTCCCAATGCTCTTCTATACCGAGGGCTAAGAACGGTTAGCCACTCATCGGAATGGGGACGGCTTGCGAGGTAAGCAGTAAATAAAGCGATAAAGAAAGCTGAAAATGAAAGCAGTAAAATAAAACAGTAAAGGAAAGCAGAAAATTGCAAGACCTACTCAAACGAGTAGGACTGAAGAAAGCTGTAAATTGCGAGTCCCAGCGCAAATGCGTGAGCGGGAGAAAGAAAGGGGGTCCTACTCAAACGAGTAGGACTAAATAAATGCAACACATGCACACACTCTCTCGACATAATGTAAACGCACTCATACTGCAGGAAAGTAAAACACATACACACACACTCTCGACATTAATGAAAACACACGCACTCTGCAGGAAAGTAAAACACACTCCACACACTCTACTGAATGAAATAAAAGCAATGCGCCATTTAACTCTTAACGAGTAGGAGGAAATAAATGCGCATACATAAAAAATTGCAAAAAATTAAGTTACCGAAAAATTAAAATAACTACATTTCTACCGCTAGAATGCGGTAGAAATGCATAAAAAGTGAAAAGAAAAATTAAACGGGAAGAAAGTTTTGCAAATAAAAATGAAAACGCAAGTGCTCGAAAAATAAAAAATACATTTCTACCGCTAGAATGCGGTAGAAATGCATAATAAGAGAGCGAAAAATTAAAAGAGCATAAGTTTAAAATGAAAAACTAAGTGCATGAAAAATTAAAACAATTATATAATCATTCCTATAACTCCGTAAAACTGATTAAAAAGTGAAAATAAAATGAAAAGAACGGAAAAGTTTTACATCCTAAAAAGAAAAATCTAAGTTAAAAGAAATGAAAATCACCTCGAAATCATTTTTACGGGTTTATAACAATGAAATAGAAAGCTATAAAAACCTAAGTTTACAAACTAAGTAAGAAAATTAACTAAAACATAAAACTAAAAGCTAAACTCATACACACACACGTATTAAAAAGACAAGAAAATAAAGCTAAAAAAAGGAGAGAAATAAGATTGCATAAGAGTAGCCACATAGTTGAAGTCCCAAATCCATAAAAGAGAGAAAATCTACAATTTTATTAAGCTAAAAACGAAGATTACAAAACTAAGAAAATAAAGGAGAGGGGGAGAAATTTCCTTACATAGCATTTGGACTCATCCGAGCAACATAACTCCTATACAAAATGGTACCAAAAGGGGAACAGGATTACAAGCAGAAGACTGGTATTTATAGGGGAAAAAATTTACAAGTACACGCCCTCTAACACGGGCGTGTCGGGGGGCGTGTTGACACTATTCATGATGGCGACCGTCGATTTGACATCAAAGTGGACTTCGGGTTGGACACGTGTCGGTCTCGCGTTGGTCATGCCCCAGGTCACGTGCGTGACGCTGGGCGTGTCAAGGAGGTGGATCTGGGCGTGGGTCGCGCCGAAAGTCATCGCGCAGGTCTTGTCGGCCAGGTGGAGATGTCACGCCCAGGTCACGGTCGTGACTCTGGAGTGTCGGTTAGTGTCGACACTCGACAAACGTCGAGCGGAAAATGTCGAGTTGAAAATCATCGAGCGGGAAGAGGTGTCACGGCCTAGGTCACGGGCGTGACTCTGGGCGTGTCGAGGAGGTCGACGAACGTCGGGCTGAAAACGTCGAGCGGGTGGACACGGGTTGGGTCACGCCCCGTGTTGGGTGACACGGGCGTGACGTCGGGCATGTCAAGCTTTTCTCTTCAAAATTTACTGATTGACTAGATTTGAGCTGTCACGCCCTGGTCATGGGCGTGACCAATTTGTCACGGGCGTGACATGGCATTTTTTGCAGATTTTGATTTTTTCCTGAAATAAAATAAAAAAAGTTAGTATAATTTACAAAAAAGCATTTTTTTGAATAAAAATAAGTAAAAATGACAAAAATAAATGAAAACAACTAAATTAATGTATAGAAAAATAGGTATATTTACAATTCATCAAATACCCCCATACTTAAGCTTTTTTTATTCCAGAGCAAAAGTTGGAGATGAACTTATAAGGAATAAAAGAAATCCTAAGTTTAGCTACGCTTGAATTAATTAAAAAGAAAGATCGAAATAGACATCCGGGGTTAAAGTATTAAATCCTAATTTATGAAATGTTATAAATAGAGGAACAATTTCAAAAAGACTTCTAGATAAAATAAAATAGAAAGCAAAAATTTATTTTTGTTAGTTTAACAAAAATGGATTGGATTTAAATAAAAAACTTTAGCTTAAAAGAAGTTAAAGGAAATAATGCAATTTAAAAGTTATGCTCTCAAAAAATTTTAAATTAATTCCAGAATCATTGAAATAGGCTAAGTGGTTTGGTGGTTTATGAAGAAGGCTTGAATATTGAGGTGAGTTAATTTTTTCTCGAACCTCCAAGCTTTTCTTTTTGGATAGTTAGGAAAATGAAATCTTATTTTCTAACACATAATAATTTTTTTCTTTCTTCATAAATAAAATAACCCAATGTATATGTGTAGGAGTAATGAATTTTATCCTCTTACTCCATAACATATAATCTTTTTAAATATTGGGTGCCTATGTTTACGGAATGAAATCTTATTCCCATTGACATAAGATCATTTTAGGGATAAAATATGGGTAAACATGTCAAGTAAGACATGAAAAAAATGGAAGTGGGTTCATTTTTCAAAAAGAAAACTAGCTTTTAATAAAAAGGTTTTGAGAGCAACCTCTTTAAAATGAACGTTCCGATGTTTCTAATAGCATGAAGTAGAAATAATTGAAATCCATGCATGTTATTTTTTAACATTAAAAAACGAGCTTCTATTTATAAAAATTAGTGGTGGTGGTGAAAAACAAGTTCCCTATTATACTGAAAAGACATAAAAAAAATTTTAAATCTTAACCCCAGACACTTAAATCTATCAAACTTTAATTAATAAACGAATAGTAAACAAAGAATAAGTAAAATTCGCTTATAAATTAACTCGAAACAAAATTTTTGGAAAGCAAAAAGTGTTAAGAAATAGTATATTCGATTTTATTTGTTACATAATTTAACAAAATATTTTTTGGAATTTTTAGAGTTTTTATCATTTTTTTGAATTTTGATTATCGTCTTTTTTTTGAATTTTTGTTTATCATCTTTTTAGGATTTTTGATATTTATCTTTTTAGGGTTTTTGGATTTTCAAATTTTTTTGATTTTTTTGTTTTTTATATAAGTTATTTACAAGAATGAGGAGAAAGAAGTGTTAATTACAAAGGAGATAGTGGGGGAAAGAGATCAAATTTTTTTTTTTGTTTTTATTTTTAAATAATGTACAAAGTAAAAACTCGAAGGCGGCCCGCGAACAGACTCTTATTTGGGTGGTTGGTTCGATGAGTCGAACGCCGCGGGCAGGGAAAATGCGAGTTTTTATAAATAAGAAGGGGGGGAGATTTTTACAAAAACTATTTACAAAGTAAAAAAAAAAAAATTTTGAATTTTTTTGAGATTTATGATTTTTTTTTAAGTTTTATGATAATAAAAACAAGGAAAAAATTTTTAGGTTTTATTTTTTGTAATGTTTTTGTATTTTTATGCGTTTTTGTAAAATGCAGAAATAAAGGAATACGAAAACACCTCCATACTTAAACCCAACATTGTCCCCAATGTTGCAATCTAAGTATGCGGAACAGATAATATACAAATATAATAAGTACAAAAAGAAAAAAAGAAGGTAGAAGCTTCCCTAAAAAAGAGTCCGGGAGGCCCGGGTCGAAACCCTGCATTATTATTAGAAGAGGAAAGAATAGCAAAACAATAATAGAAAAAACAAAAAACGAAAAATTCGGCTAAAATGTTGCGGGCGGTGGGGGGCATGCGCATGGGGGAGTCGAAGGTAGCTAAGGGCTTAGCTACGTGAGTGTGATGGAAATGCGCACCCCTAGAGCGCACAAGAATGGAAGCGCGCCGAAGCGAAACGAGGTAAAATAAAATAAATTAGACAAAACATATGCACTTTTTTTGTTTTTTCGGTACGTTATTTTAATTTTTTTAGTTGTTTTTTTAGGTATGTTTTTAGTTTTTTGGTTTTGAGGGTATTTAGTTTTAAAGTTTTCTTTTATTTTGTTTTTTTTGTTAAGTTTTAAGGTTTTTAATAGTTTTTTTTTATTTTATTTTTAAGTTTTTGATTTTTTGGGTTTTTTTAGTGTTTTAGTTTTTTTTTTGCATTTGTTTTTTTCAAAAAATAATGAAAAATTTTTTTTTTTTAAGTTTTTTTCATTTTCGTTTTTTGATTTTTTTTTGGTTTTATAGGTTTGTCATTTTTTAGTTTTAGGGTTTTTTAATGTTTTTGTTTTATAGGTTTTTTTTAAATCTTTAGTTTTATAATTTTGTAAGTTTTTTTTTATGTTTTTTTTATAGTTATTATTATTATTAGTAGTATTATTATTATTATAGTATATTGGCCAATTTTATATAGATATATATATAGGTAAAATTAATAGATTTCCAGGGTTCAAAATAACGACTCGAAAAATTCCCCAGCAACGGCGCCAAAAACATGATAGGTTAAAACTCCAAAAATATTATTATGTAGCGCGGCGCCCCGGGCGGTTTTTTTAGTAAAGCGGAAGTAGTTTTTTATTTAGAAAACGGGGTGCGCGTATTTATTTATTTTGGATATAAAAAAGTGTGATCGAGTTTTAACGAAAGGAGGCAAGTGCACCTATCGTGAGTAGTATAGGATATTCCGGATGGAATATCGAGGTCGTATTGTTCTCGGGGTCGTTCGATTATTTCTACTCTTCTCTTGAGGGACTATTTTTTACCGATGATTATCTTGTCGGGTTATTTTATATATAATAAAAATACATAAAAACAAAAAATGAAAGCAAAAAAATGAAAGCAATAAAAAGAAAGCTTGAAGGTGTGCCGATGAAGAGCTTAGCTCGATGGCACCGAAAAAACAATTGAACTAAAATAAACTTTAAATAAAAAGAGCTCCTAAGTTTCTAATAAATAAAGGCGGAGACTTGGCCGTGGAGGTTCCACTAGAATGAGCTCACTTATCTCTAGGACTATCGCTCACCTGAACGCTAAGACTATTCGACCGAACGTTAGTCCGACGAAGGATTCCTCTTAACGTCCTCATTACGCTAAGAACCCCGCTATTGGGTGGGGAACCCAATCCGGTAGAGTTGGCGCGCCTCCTCTCTCGAGGGTTAGTGCAGAACTCTCTTTACCAAGGGGTGGTATCTGTCCATACGCACGGCCTCTTGGCGAGCGTATGGATAACGGAAATAGGGCCCACACATCGATATGTGGTCCTACGCATCGTTAACCCCGGGCAAACCTTAAGTACTTTTAATTAATTAGAAAACTACGACCTTTAATTATTTTAAGCTATTTTATCTGTCCCAATGCTCTTCGATACCGAGGGCTAAGAACGGTTAGCCACTCATTGGAATGGGGATGGCTTGCGAGGTAAGCAGTAAATAAAGCGATAAAGAAAGCTGAAAATTAAAGCAGTAAAATAAAGCAGTAAAGGAAAGCATAAAATTGCAAGTCCTACTCAAACGGGTAGAACTGAAGAAAGTTGTAAATTGGGAGTCCCGGCGCAAATACGTGGGCGGGAGAAAGAAAGCGGGTCCTACTCAAACGAGTAGGACTAAATAAATGCAACACACGCACACACTCTCTCGACATAAAGTAAACGCACTCACACTGCAGGAAAGTAAAACACACACACACACACACACACTCGACATAAATGAAAACACACGCACTCTGTAGGAAAGTAAAACACACTCCACACACTCTACTGAATGAAATAAAAGCTATAAAAACCTAAGTTTACAAAACTAAGTAAGAAAAATTAACTAAAACATAAAACTAAAAAGCTAAACTCATACACATACACGTATTAAAAAGACAAGAAAATAAAGCTAAAACAAGGAGAGAAATAAGATTGCATAAGAGTAGCCACATAGTTGAAGTCCAAATCCATAAAAAGAGAGAAAATCTACAATTTTATTAAGATAAAAACGAAGATTACAAAGCTAAGAAAATAAAGGAGAGGGGGAGAAATTTCTCTTACATAGCATTTGGACTCATCCGAGCAACATAACTCCTATACAAAATGGTACCAAAAGGGGAACAGGATTACAAGCAGAAGACTGGTATTTATAGGGGAAAATTTACAAGTACACGCCCTCTGACACGGGCGTGTCAGGGGGCGTGTCGACACTATTCATGATGGCGACCGTCGATTTGACATCAAAGTGGACTTCGGGCTGGACACGTGTCGGTCTCGCGTTGGTCATGCCCCAGGTCACGTGCGTGACGCTGGGCGTGTCAAGGAGGTGGATCTGGGCGCGGTCGCGCCGAAAGTCATCGCGCAGGTCTTGTCGGCCAGGTGGAGATGTCACGCCCCAGGTCACGGGCGTGACTCTGGGAGTGTCGGTTAGTGTCGACACTCGACAAACGTCGAGCGGAAAATGTCGAGTTGAAAATCATCGAGCGGGAAGAGGTATCACGGCCTAGGTCACGGGCGTGACTCTGGGCGTGTCGAGGAGGTCGACGAACGTCGAGCTGAAAACGTCGAGCGGGTGGACACGGGTTGGGTCACACCCCGGTCGGGTGACACGGGCGTGACGTCGGGCGTGTCAAGCTTTTCTCTTCAAATTTACTGATTGACGAGATTTTGAGCTGTCACGCCCTGGTCACGGGCGTGACCAATTTGTCACGGGCGTGACATGGCATTTTTTGCAGATTTTGATTTTTTTCCTGAAAAATAAAATAGAAAAAGTTAGTATAATATTTACAAAAAAGGAGCATTTTATTGAATAAAAATAAGTAAAAATGACAAAAATAAATGAAAACAACTAAATTAATGTATAGAAAAATAGGTATATTTACAATTCATCAAATACCCCCATACTTAAGCTTTTTCTATTCCAGAGCAAAAGTTGGAGATGAACTTATAAGGAATAAAAGAAATCCTAAGTTTAGCTACCGCTTGAATTAATTAAAAAGAAAGATCGAAATAAACATCCGGGGTTAAAGAATTAAATCCTAATTTATGAAATGTTATAAATAGAGGAACAATTTCAAAAAGACTTCTAGATAAAATAAAATAGAAAGCAAAAATTTATTTTTGTTAGTTTAACAAAAATGGATTGGATTTATATAAAAAACTTTAGTTTAAAAGTAGTTAAAGGAAATAATGCAATTTAAAAGTTATGCTCTCAAAAAATTTTAAATTAATTCCAGAATCATTGAAATAGGCTAAGTAGTTTGGTGGTTTATGAAGATGGCTTGAATATTGAGGTGAGTTAATTTTTTCTCGAACCTCCAAGCTTTTCTTTTTGGATAGTTAGGAAAATGAAATCTTATTTTCCTAACACATAATAATTTTTTTCTTTCTTCATAAATAAAATAACCCAATGTATATGTGTAGGAGTAATGAATTTTATCCTCTTACTCCATAACATATAATCTTTTTAAATATTGGGTGCCTATATTTACGGAATGAAATCTTATTCCCATTGACATAAGATCATTTTAAGGGATACAATATGGGTAAACATGTCAAGTAAGACATGAAAAAAATGGAAGTGGGTTCATTTTTCAAAAAGAAAACTAGCTTTTAATAAAAAAGTTTTGAGAGCAACCTCTTTAAAATGAACGTTCCGATGTTTCTAATAGCATGAAGTAGAAATAATTGAAATCCATGGATGTTATTTTTTAACATTAAAAAACGAGCTTATATTTATAAAAATTAGTGGTGGTGGTGAAAAACAAGTTCCCTATTATACTGAAAAGACATAAAAAAAATTTTAAATCTTAACCCCAGACACTTAAATCTATCAAATTTTAATTAATAAACGAATAGTAAACAAAGAATAAGTAAAATTCGCTTATAAATTAACTCGAAACAAAATTTTTGGAAAGCAAAAAGGGTTAAGAAATAGTATATTCGATTTTATTTGTTACATAATTTAACAAAATATTTTTTGGAATTTTTAGAGTTTTTATCATTTTTTTGAATTTTGATTATCGTCTTTTTTTGAATTTTTGTTTATCATCTTTTTAGGATTTTTGATTTTTATCTTTTTAGGGTTTTTGGATTTTCAAATTTTTTTGATTTTTTTATATAAGTTATTTACAAGAATGAGGAGAAAGAAGTGTTAATTACAAAGAAGATAGTGGGGGAAAGAGATCAAAATTTTTTTTTTGTTTTTTTTTAAATAATGTACAAAGTAAAAACTCGAAGGCGACCCGCGAACAAACTCTTATTTGGGTGGTTGGTTCGATGAGTCGAACGCCGCGGGCAGGGAAAATGCGAGTTTTTATAAATAAGAAGGGGGGGGGGAGATTTTTACAAAAACTATTTACAAAGTAAAAAAAAAAAAAAATTTTGAATTTTTTTGAGATTTATGATTTTTTTTAAGTTTTATGATAATAAAAACAAGGAAAAATTTTTAGGTTTTATTTTTTGTAATGTTTTTGTATTTTTATGCGTTTTTGTAAAATGCAGAAATAAAGAAATAGGAAAACACCCCCATACTTAAATCCAACATTGTCCCAATGTTGCAATCTAAGTATGCGGAACAGATAATATACAAAATATAATAAGTGCAAAAAGAAAAAAAGAAGGTAGAAGCTTCCCTAAAGAAGAGTCCGGCAGGCCCGGGTCGAAACCCTGCATTATTATTAGAAGAGGAAAGAATAGCAAAACAATAATAGAAAAAACAAAAAACGAAAAATTCGGCTAAAATGTTGCGGGCGGTGGGGGGCATGCGCATGGGGGAGTCGAAGGTAGCTAAGGGCTTAGCTACGTGAGTGTGATGGAAATGCGCACCCCTAGAGCGCACAAGAATGGAAGCGCGCCGAAGCGAAATAAGGTAAAATAAAATAAATTAGACAAAACATATGCACTTTTTTTGTGTTTTTCGGTACGTTATTTTAATTTTTTTAGTTGTTTTTTTAGGTATGTTTTTAGTTTTTTGGTTTTGAGGGTTTTGAGGGTTTTTAGTTTTTAAGTTTTCTTTTATTTTGTTTTTTTGGTTAAGTTTTAAGTTTTAAGGTTTTTAATAGTTTTTTTTTATTTTATTTTTAAGTTTTTGATTTTTTGGGTTTTTTTTAGTGTTTTAGTTTTTTTTTGCTTTTGTTTTTTCATAAAAATAATGAAAAAAATTTTTTTTTTAAAGTTTTTTCATTTTCGTTTTTTGATTTTTTTTGGTTTTATAGGTTTGTCAATTTTTTAGTTTTAGGGGTTTTTTAATGTTTTTATTTTATAGGTATTTTTTTAAATCTTTAGTTTTATAATTTTGTAAGTTTTTTTTATGTTTTTTTTATAGTTATTATTATTATTAGTAGTATTATTATTATTATAGTATATTGGCCAATTTTATATAGATATATATATATAGGTAAAATTAATAGATTTCCAGGGTTCAAAATAACGACTCGAAAAATTCCCCAGCAACGGCGCCAAAAACATGATAGGTTAAAACTCCAAAAATATTATTATGTAGCGCGGCGCCCCGGGCGGTTTTATTTAAGTAAAGCGGAAGTAGTTTTTTATTTAGAAAACGGGGCGCGCGTATTTATTTATTTTGGATATAAAAAAGTGTGATCGAGTTTTAACGAAAGGAGGCAAGTGCACCTATCGTGAGTAGTATAGGATATTCCGGATGGAATATCGAGGTCGTATTGTTCTCGGGGTCGGTTCGATTATTTCTACTCTTCCCTAGAGGGGACTATTATTTTACCGATGATTATCTTGTCGGGTTATTTTATATATAATAAAAATACATAAAAACAAAAAAATGAAAGCAAAAAAATGAAAGCAATAAAAAGAAAGCTTGAAGGTGGTGCCGATGAAGAGCTTAGCTCGATGACACCGAAAAAATAATTGAACTAAAATAAACTTTAAATAAAAAGAGCTCCTAAGTTTCTAATAAATTAAGGCGGAGACTTGGCCGTGGAGGTTCCACTAGAATGAGCTCACTAATCTCTAGGACTATCGCTCACCTGAACGCTAAGACTATTCGACCGAACGCTAGTCCGACGAAGGATTCCTCTTAACGTCCTCATTACGCTAAGAACCCCGCTATTGGGTGGGAAACCCAATCCGGTAGAGTTGGCGCGCCTCCTCTCTCGAGGGTTAGTGCAGAACTCTCTTTACCAAGGGGTGATCTGTCCATACGCACGACCTCTTGGCGAGCGTATGGATAACGGAAATAGGGCCCACACATCGATATGTGGTCCTACGCATCGTTAACCCCGGGCAAACCTTAACTACTTTTAATTAATTAGAAAAATACGACCTTTAATTATTTTAAGCTATTTTATCTGTCCCAATGCTCTTCGATACCGAGGGCTAAGAACGTTAGCCACTCATCGGAATGGGGACGGCTTGCGAGGTAAGAAGTAAATAAAGCGATAAAGAAAGGTGAAAATTAAAGCAGTAAAATAAAGCAGTAAAGGAAAGCATAAAATTGCAAGTCCTACTCAAACGGGTAGAACTGAAGAAAGTTGTAAATTGCGAGTCCCGGCGCAAATGCGTGGGCGGGAGAAAGAAAGCGGGTCCTACTCAAACGAGTAGGACTAAATAAATGCAACACACGCACACACTCTCTCGACATAAAGTAAACGCACTCACACTGCAGGAAAGTAAAACACACACACACACACACACACACACACACACACACACACACTCGACATAAATGAAAACACACGCACTCTGTAGGAAAGTAAAACACACTCCACACACTCTACTGAATGAAATAAAAGCAATGCGCCATTTAACTCTTAACGAGTAGGCGGAAATAAATGCGCATACATAAAAATTTGCAAAAAACTAAGTTATCGAAAAATTAAAATAACTACATTTCTACCGCTATAATGCGGTAGAAATGCATAAAAGTTAAAAGAAAAATTAAACGGGAAGAAAGTTTTGCAAATAAAAATGAAAATGCAAGTGCTCGAAAAATAAAAACAAATACATTTCTACCGCTAGAATGCGGTAGAAATGCATAAAAGAGAGCGAAAAAATTAAAAGAACAAAAGTTTAAAATGAAAAACTAAGTGCATGAAAAATTAAAACAATTATATAATCATTCCTATAACTCCGTAAAACTGATTAAAAAGTGAAAATAAAACGAAAAGAACGGAAAAGTTTTACATCCTAAAAAGAAAAATCTAAGTTAAAAGAAATGAAAATCACCTTGAAATCATTTTTACGGGTTTATAACAATGAAATAGAAAGCTATAAAAACCTAAGTTAACAAAACTAAGTAAGAAAATTAACTAAAACATAAAACTAAAAATCAAAACTCATACACACACACATGCATTAAAAAGACAAGAAAATAAAGCTAAAACAAGGAAAGAAATAAGATTGCATAAGAGTAGCCACATAGTTGAAGTCCAAATCCATAAATAGAGAGAAAATCTACAATTTTATTAAGCTAAAAACGAAGATTACAAAGCTAAGAAAATAAAGGAGAGGGGGAGAAATTTCCCTTACATAGCATTTGGACTCATCCGAGCAGCATATCTCGTATACAAAATGGTACCAAAAGGGGAACAGGATTACAAGCAGAAGACTGGTATTTATAGGGGAAAAATTTACAAGTACACGCCCTCTGACACGGGCGTGTCAGGGGGCGAGTCGACACTATTCATAATGGCGGCCGTCGATTTGACATCAAAGTGGACTTCGGGCTGGACATGTGTCGGTCTCGCATTGGTCACGCCCCAGGTCACGGGCGTGATGCTGGGCGCGTCAAGGAGGTGGATCTGGGTGCGGGTCGCGCCGAAAGTCATCGCGTAGGTCTTGTCGGCCAGGTGGAGATGTCACGCCCCAGGTCACGGGCGTGACTCTGGGCGTGTCGGTTGGTGTCGACACTCGACAAACGTCGAGCGGAAAATGTCGAGTTGAAAATCGTCGAGCGGGAAGAGGTGTCACGCCCTAGGTCACGGGCGTGACTCTGGGCTTGTCGCGGAGGTCGACGAACGTCGAGCTGAAAACGTAGAGCGGGTGGACACGGGTTGGGTCATGCCACGTGTCGGGTGACACGGGCGTGACGCCGGGCGTGTCAAGCTTTTCTCTTCAAAATTTGCTGATTGACGGGATTTTCAGCTGTCACGCCCTGGTCACGGGCGTGACTAATTTGTCACGGGCGTGACATGGCATTTTTTGCAGATTTTGATTTTTTTCCTGAAAAATAAAATAAAACAAGTTAGTATAATATTGAAAAAAATAGGAGCATTTTATTGAATAAAAATAAGTAAAAATTACAAAAATAAATGAAAACAACTAAATATTGAATGCATACTTGCTTGACCTTTGCCGTCAACCCATATTCAACCGGCACTTGATCGACCACAACAACCTGCGAAGGCTCTTGCAGCGCCTTCCGCAACACCTAAACGTGGAATACATCATGTAGCCCACTCAACTCCACTGACAGCCTCAATCGATACCCTGCTTCGCCAACACGCTCTAGGATTTCAAACGGTCTAAGGTATCTTGGACTCAACTTCTTCAAGCGTCGAACCCGCGAGACACCCTTGAACGGCTTGATTTTCAAATACACCCAGTCGCCAACACTGAACTCCACGTTCCTATGCTTGGCATTTTTGTATTTTGCCTGCCTGTCCTGAGCGATCTTCAACCTTTCCTGAATTGTACGTATCATTGAAGTGGCGTCTTCCACCGCTTGACATTTGTATAACTTCGACTCGCCTGTCTCCAACAAAGACAACGACGCGCGACACTTTCTCCCATATAAGGCCTCGAAGGGCGCCACGCCAATACTCGCTTGAAAGCTGTTGTTATATGCAAACTCCACCATGTATAGGTGATCTTCCCACCTCTTTCCGATATCCAGGACACACATTCGAAGCATGTCCTCTATCTTCCTGTTGACCCTCTCGGTCTGACCATCCGTCTGTGTGTGAAAGGCTGTGCTGAAACTCAGCTTAGTTCCCAACAGACTATACACCAACCTCCAGTCCTTCGACGTGAAGCATCCATCTCGGCCACTAACAATACTGCGGGGCACACCATGCAATCGAACAATATTATCCACATAGAGTTTGACTAACGTTTCCACCGGATCTTCTTTCCTGCTCGGAATGAAATGCGACACCTTTGTCAATCTATCCACGACCACCCAGATGACGTCGTTTCCCCTCTGCGATATTGGAAATCCATGTACAAAATCCATAGAAATGTCGTCTAATTTCCACTCCGGGATAGTCAAGGATTTCAAGAAACCTCAGGGCTTCTGGCACTCCGCCTTCACCAAGGCACAAGTTTGGCACTTGGCCACATAAAGTGCTACATCCTTCTTTAACCCTGGCCACCAGAACAACTTCTTCATGTCCTTATACATCTTCGTGCTCCCCGGGTGGATTGAGTACTTGGTATGATGAGCCTCGTACATCAACTCCTCCCGGAGATTATCTGCACTAGGAATGCATAGGCGACCGTCCCTCTTTAGCACTCCATCCTCAACATCAAATTGGGAATTTGACCCATCCAAAGATTCATCTAAGATCTGCTTCATGCTGCTATCCGGAATCAAAGCCCGCCTAACTCTATCAGCTAAGTCATACTGTGTAACTCCTCTCCACAACACCCGAGTGGTCTTTTAACGAGCATGTTACCGGGATGCAGCCCAAGCACCCCAACCCCTCTCCCTCCACAGGCGGGTTGTTGGTGGCCGCAGCGTCCCTTTGATGAGGTAAACTCGATAGTCAAGCTCACACCACGTGGACTTCCCAGGAGGTCACACATCCCACTACTACTCCAGCCCGAGCACGCTTAACTATGGAGTTCTTTCAACTCTCATCACCAATTGAGCTGCAGCTCAATTGGTGATGAGAGCTGAAAGAACTCCATAGTTAAGCGTGCTCGGGCTGGAGTAGTAGTGGGATGGGTGACCTCCTGGGAAGTCCACGTGGTGCGCGCTTGACTATCGAGTTTATCTCATCAAAGGGAGGCTGCGGCCACCAACAACCCGCCTGTGGAGGGAGAGGGGTTGGGGTGCTTGGCTGCAGCCCGGTAACATGCTCGTTAATAGACCACTCGGGTGTAGTGGAGAGGTGTTAATAGACCACTCGGGTGACAGTGTCACGGCTCCTCTCTAGGTGACGCTACCGGGCTGCAGCCCAAGCACCCCAACCCCTCTCCAGCCCACTGGCGGGTTGTTGTTGTCCACAGCTTCCTTTTGATGAGCGAAGTCGACAGTTAAGTTGGGTCGTACGGGGACTTCCCAGGAGGTCACCCATCCCAGTACTACTCTCGCCCAAGCACACTTAACTATGAAGTTCCTTCATTTCTCATCACCAATTGATCTGCAGCTCAATTGGTGATGAGAAGTGAAGGAACTCCATAATTAAGCTTACTTGGGTGAGAGTAGTACTGGGATGGGTGACCTCCTGGGAAGTCCCCGTACGGCCCAACTTAACTGTCGAGTTTGCTCATCAAAGGGAGGCTGTGGCCACCAACAACCTGCCAGTAGGTAGGAGAGGGGTTGTGGTGCTTGGGCTGCATCCCGGTAGCGTCACCTAGAGCGGAGCCGTGACACTGTCACGTTGGATCGGCTATGGGCGTTACATACTGCACCTCTGTCCAAAACAATTTCGCCTCGGCACTAGACTGCTTGTCGATGCATGTTATCTCTAATGCCTCCAAATCACGGACCAAACTCTCATCATGTACCGACAACTAGCTGGCTCGCGCAGGAACCCTGCGACTCAACGCATCCGCCACTGCATTTCCTTTCCCCGGCACATAATGTATCTTGAAGGTGTAGTCCCCCAGGAACTCCATCCACCTCCGCTACCTCATGTTCAGGTCCTTCTGATCTAACAGGTACATCAGGCTCTTATGATCGGTCTAGATATCGACTTTCACACCGTACAGATAGTGCCCCCACAGCTTTAGAGCAAATATCACGGCCGCTAACTCTAAGTCATGGACCGGATAATTCCGCTCATAACCTTCAATTATCGTGAACCATAGGCTATCACGCTCCTATGCTGTAGCAGAACACAGCCCAAACCACTGCCCGAAGCATCACTATAGATTTCAAACCCTTCAGTCCCACTCGGCGAACATAAAATAGGCTCTGTGGTCAACCACCTCTTCAATTCCTCAAAAGCTTGCTCGCACTCCAGCGACCACACAAACTTTTGATCCTTCCTTGTCAACGTCGTGAGTGGTAGCGCTATCCGCGAGATGTTCTCTACGAAGAGCATGTAGTAGCCGGCAAGCCCTAGAAAGCTCCGGACTTCTGCCACTGAAGTCAATACAGGCCACTCTCGTATCGACACTATCTTCGCCGGATCCAACGTTATCCCTTCTCCACTAATCATATGACCAAGGAATGCTACCGAGGATAACCAGAACTCACACGTGGAGAACTTAGCATACAACTGATTACTTCTCAACGTCTCCATCACCATATGCAGATGCTTGTCGTGATCATCCTCACACTGCGAGTATACCAAGATATCGTCGATAAATACTATCACGAAACGATCCAGGTACTCTCTGAACGTCCTGTTCATCAGATCCATAAACAAGGATGGAGCATTGGTCAACCCAAACGGCATGACCGTAAACTCGTAATGCCCAAACCGCATGCTGAATGCTATCTTTGGGATGTTGCTTTCCCTTATCCTTAATTGGTAGTAACCAGATTTCAGATCTAACTTCGAATATACTGTAGACCCAACCAACTGATCAAATAGATCGTCAATCCTTGGGATCAGATACTTATTCTTTTTCGTAAGATTATTAAACTCCCGATAGTCAATAAAGAGTCACAAGCTCCCATACTTCCTCTTAACGAAAAGGACCGGTGCGCTCCAAGGCGACGAACTTGGACGCACATACCCTTGCTCCAACAGCTCTTACAGTTGCACCTTCATCTTCGCCATCTCTCTTGGTGCTATCCAATATAGAGAGCGTGATACCGATTTGGCACCCGGCACCAGCTCAATAGTAAAATCAATCTCCCGCTGAGGAGGGCCTCTAGGGAAGTCATCTGGAAACACATCAGGATACTCGGACACAACTGGAATACTACCTAGACTCGGCTTAGGCGTTGAAGCCTGCACTAATGTGACAAACAGCTCTACCCAGACCGAATTGCATTGATCACCTGAAGGGCCGACATCAAAATTTTACCCGACCCCTTCATGCCCACAAACGTAGTCTCCCGATCAGTGTTCAGTCCCAACTTAACCTCCTTTTGTTGCAATCAATGCATGCTCATTGCTTCGAGAGCCAGTCCATACTAAAGATTACGTCGCAATCCGCTAATGGCAGTACCGATGCTTACAAGACAAACTCCTGATCCCCAATTTGAATCTTAACCATACAGACTCTATCCGCGCGTATTGAGCACCCATTGGGCAACAACACATTCAACTTGTATTTAGCCATCGAGGAAGGGACTCCGATGCGCGTTACGAATCGTTCGGATAAGAAGGAATGCGAAGCTCCCGTATCAAACAGGGTTCTCGCCGGACAATCAAAAATCAACACGAAGCCTAGCACCAATAAATATAAGATAACATATAAAAAGGTAACAACTACATAAAGTTAAACTGCTATAATTTAACTCATACCTGTCACCACGTCAGCTTATTTTATGGCCTCTTGAAAACCAAGGTTATAAACTTTAGGCTGGGCTAGAGCGTGGTGGGATGCGGTTGACTCCACTGCCTTCCCTTTTTCTTCATATGTTGCTCCAGGTTTCCTCTCGTACTTTGCACGTTCGCTCTAACACTCGCGAGCAAAATGCGCCACCTTTCCACAGTTGTAGCAAGCTCCTGGGACTCGACTTGTAGTTTCCCCCGCCGCACCGAACGAAGGGGCTGAGCTCGAAGTCTTTAGCTTTTTGTTCCATCTGCGGAAACCCGACTTTGAATTTGGTACTTTGAACTCAGACTTCTGTTCCCCTGGGTCCTTCTTCTCTTACACTTTCTTCATGACCTTTTCCAATGACCGGGCTGAATTGATCAAGGCTAGGATGCCCCGCGCCTTAGGCCCAGCAAGGAGTAGCTGTAGGTCGCCACGTAGACCCTCAGAAAATCGGTTGGTCTTCCGCTCCCCTTCAGTAAACATAGCACCAGCATAACGACCCAACCACGTAAACTCGTGGAGATACTCATCCATGCTTCTGCCTCCCTGAGTCAGACACAGATACTGATCTTCCACTCCCCTTCAGTGAACCTCCAACTCGTCCCACCACAGCCTCGCCTCACCAGCCAAAAGGAATGTCGCTATGGTGGTCTTCTGCCACTCAACAGTTTCTGTGGCCATCAAGACTCTCTTTATCGTAGAGAGCCAATCCTCAACTTGAGTTGGCGTTCCAATCCCGTCGAACCTCGGAGGATTAAAGCTCATTACATGCTTGAGTTGCTTCTCCGTAGCTCTCCCTGGTGCTACTTGATTAACTGTCGTGCGTTCTACCACTCCCGGCTCTGCCGCCCTAATCGATTATTGCTCATTAACAGGTGGTGCGTGGTGCTCTTGCCCTGCAGGTTGGGCATTTATCATAGCAAAGAATGATTCATCCACCAATCTGATGGTTTCTGCTAAAGGAGGTGTTGCAAGCACGTCCCTTGGTGAACTACTTTCCGCCGATTGTGGATGTTCCGATTGCCCAGCACCGCTCCTAGCTGCCTATTATAGCAAAGACCCTTGATTAGACGACAAACAGATTGCTAAAAGCAATCATTGGAACACTCAGATTCCTCAAAACAAGTGTATGTTTCATTCCTAATTGGACATTCTTGGGTTATTTTTGATGTTATAATGATGATGCACACATGTGCATACCCCCATCCGTTGTATGTCATATAATAGAAGGTCTAGCTGGAACCCGATGCCATATACCACGGACAGTCGGAAGGGTTACTTAAGAATATCAAAACATTCCAACTACGACTACTCGCCCTAACACAGAGCATTTTAGCGGAAGCTTTTAAACAGTTGTCAAGAACCCATAATTGAATATCAACTATCATGAATGTCCAGAAACTACTATAGGAATGAAATAACAAATACACTGAAAGTACTTGGCCTTATGGCCTTACAAGAGTTTCACTTAACAAAGTAATGTTTACATACATCGACTCGCAGGCCGGCCACACATGACAAACGTAAAACAACAATTCGCTTTGGCCTTCGAGGGCCAGCTAAGCAACATGGTCTTCAGCCCGCTATTTGGTACTTGGCTCCGCAGCACCTGCAAGCAACATCCCACCGCACGGTGGCAAACAAAGTAACGGTCAGCCAAAGCCGAACAAATTATAACGACCCCGCCCCTTACTCGGGACGGCGGTGCTCCTTCCCTGCAATTTATTATCCCAGCTAAAAAATAGAGTACAAACATACTTCCCCACAGGTCTAGGCTCGCACGGACAAACACCTTGTGCACTCAGGTCACATTATCGGTGAATCCTAACAATTCATTGCCTTCACCACCATCCCCAGGATGGCAACATCATGAGCATTATAGCTTTTTTGACCACCGTCTAAGGCTCCCGACTATGCCAACGGCCAGTCCCTCTATGGGTCTCTCGCACCGAACGCATAGCCCAGATCCAATTCCACTTGCCCGTTGCTAATTCCGCCTACTCACTTTAAGACGTATGCGCGGGCCAAGCTTCTCTCGGATCCCAAACATTCCAAACAACACATAACCCAGTTATGTTCAAGGCTGACTCCCCGGCCGCCAAGTTAGCAGAATTATGTTTCCGCTCAGTTTTCCGAGTGCGCCTTGTAGTTAATCCCCAAGGATCCCTGCTGCAATCTACCATGTAGAAACCCGAAAACACAAAACACAGAGTCTTCTCCAGCAAACCATACAAAATGCAACATCACCGATCCAGACCAACAAGTCCGGTTAGGCTTCACATACAATGCCTATGTCCGTACTTCGATTCTGGACTCTATATGCAACACAAGGGGGACTATTCCCGTCAACCCCAAGGAACACCGCACACTCACTGCACACTCGCGGGAGACGTTTTCCTTATGCAAAAGAAGGAGAGCTTCACATACTCAAGTAGAGAATCGTTACCCTTATAGTACGCATTTGCGCCATGAAAATCTATACGGATAGAAGGCTTCTAACTGGAATTTCCTCCACGGATCTGGTCTCGGATCTCAAATCGGTGCTCTGATGCTCCGCCGGCGGCCGAAATCCTCCTCTTTCTTCCTCCTTGCTCTCTCTTCTCACTAACTCATTAGGAAGAGAATGTTTAAAAGAGAATGAGGAATTAAAACTCCATTCCCAGCCTTAACAAAGCAGGGACACATCTGGGACTTCTTGGGCTTACTAGTAACCTCCACGCCAACCGTCACGACCCTTGGTGAACACGGGTAGGGATACGGGTACGCACACTCCTATGTTGTTGGGTACATTGGAATATATGTACCTGATTTGAAGAAGCCTCACCCTACTCAATGATATACATCAAGGTGTATTTGATGTGCTTTGAGTTTCTTTGTGCAGGTTAAGTAACTGCAGGTTTGCAGGAAAAGTTTCTAAGTCCATGTGTCGACACCCAGAAGAAAAGTGTCGACACTTAAGGAGGCTTGTGTCGACACCTAGAGAAGCTGTGTCGACACTTGGAGTAATTGTGTCAACACTAGGAAGGCAGAGTCGACACCTGAGGAAAAGTGTCGACACATACAGGCAGTGTCGACACACAATGAAGAAATGTCTAAAGAATCAGTGTCGACACTTAGAAGCAGTGTCGACACCCAGAGGAACTTTGTCGACATCAAAAGTGTCGACACTAGGAGGCTGTGTCGACACTCAGCAAAACTTCAACAAAGTTCAAGTACAAGTGTCGACACTAGGAGGCTGTGTCGACACTCAGCAAACTTCAACAAAGTTTAAGTACAAGTGTCGACACAAAGAAGATGTGTCGACACACAGCAATGTCTCAACACATGAAGAATGTGTCTACATAAAGGAGATGTGTCGACACTCAGCAAAAGTTTCAACACAGAAGGCATGTGTCGACACAAAGAAGATGTGTCGACACTCAACAAGTTTCAACACAAGAAGATGTGTCGACACAAAGGAGTTGTGTCGACACTTAGCAGAAATCAACTAAGTATTGAAGAAGAAGGACTTGTGTCGACACACAGTATCAGTGTCGACACATTCTGAAGAAGCAGTGTCGAGAAGCAATTTCTACAACACAAGGAGTTGTGTCGACACCATGAAGGCTAGTGTCGACACTTAGTCTACTTGTGTCGACACTTGGTCTATTTGTGTCGACGCATAAAGACTATCTGTCTCGACACTTTCAGACAGTGACAGAGAATTTAAGAAGTGACTGGATGACTTGACAGCTGCCATTTCAACCGGTCAACTGCTACTGTCAGAGTTGTCAGAAGTTTGTTAGAAAACGGATCAGCCGATCACCATGAAGAAAGCCTATATAAAGGCTTATTCCTTCAACAGAAGAAAATCGATGAATGATTCATTAAAGTGAGAACAACAAATAAGAAGAAGACCTTCAAGAGAAGATCTAAGAAGTTAGAGAGAGAAAGCTCCTTCTAAGAAGACAGCTATTGAACCAGGCTGGTAAGAAAGTTTCAGATTGAGATCTGATTCTCAAGACAGCAGTTGATTGAAGATCATCTGCATAGAGATACAACCCTACTGTGTTCTAATTCAAGAAGCTTTGAAGAAAGCCAAGGGAGGTTGATCTCTGCAAAGTTCTTTCAAGAACTCATCAAGAAGCCAGTCAACTCAACTTTCTCAATCAGAGTTGTGGTTATTAATCCTTGTATTCTTTATTTTTGTAGGATCGTAAGGGATCTGAGTTGTAAGCCTATATTTATAAAGGCTGAGTGGTAGGGCTTGTGTGCCTGAGTGTAGGAGATACATTTCTCTGAGTGTAGGCCTTGTTGAAGGCTGAGTGTAGGCCTTGTTGAAGGCTGAGTGTAGGTCTTGGTGAAGACTTAGTGGTAGGGCTTTGTGCCTGAGTTGTAGGAGTGGGATCACTCTGAGTTGTAGGAACCTATTTGGGGTTCTGAGCTGTAAGATCTATGGATCTGAGAAGTAGTGGAGAAGTTAGGCCGAATCTAGTACACTACTAGATAGGCGAAGGGGGAAAGTGGATGTACCCAGACCTTGGGGAAACACTATAAATCCTGTGTGCTCTCTGTGATTGTATGCTTGTATGATTGCTGTGTTATCTGTGCTGTGAATTGCAATTACTGTACTGTATTTCTGCCTTAAAAATTTAAAAAGATTAAGTGCACCTATTCACCCCCCCCCCCCTCTAGGTGTTTAGGCACTAGTTCTTTCAAGTGGTATCAGAGGGAGGTTACTCAAAAAGGACATAACAGTTTGAGTAAAGATCCTGTAGGAAGAATCAGTATAATCAAGAATCAAGAAAATGGGTTCAACTGAGAATCACAAAGAGCTAGGATCCATGAAATTGCCAATCTGTAGAAAGGAGATCTTTGGCATTTGGAAAGAAAGGGTTAGACTTTTTATGGAAGCCTCTGACCCAAGAATATACATTACTGTCAAAGAAGGGCCTTATATGCCAATGAAAGTATCTGTTTTAGATGCCAATCAGAGAACTCCCAAAGACTATTCAGAAATGACCAAGGATGAAATAATTCTGGCCACTATGGACAAGAGGGCCCAGAATATTATTGTAAGTGCAATTGATGATGCGACATTTCAGAATCTGATTCATTGTAAAACATCAAAAGAAATGTGGGACACACTGATAGTCTATATGGAGGGATCAGAAGAGGTAAGACAAGACAGGAAGTCTTTGTTAAACCAAGAGTATGAAAGCTTCAGACAAGGCATGTCTGATAGCATAACTGAATGCTACAAGAAATTCTATAGGATAGTCAATGAATTGATGTCCTATGGAAGAGAGTTCAGCAATTATGAATTGAATGATAAGTTCTTGAGATCTCTGACAAAGGACTGGGACACCAAGATTTGTGCCACAAGGGAAATGGCCAAATTAGCAGACATTCCTCCTCCAACTTTGTTTGGAAAACTGTTATCTTATGAGATGCAGTTAATGGTAAGGAAGGAGGAAGAAAAGACTACAAGAGTGGAGCACAAAGAAAGAGTTGTGGCCTTCAAGACTGAAGCCACTAGGAAATATAAAAGCAAGTATCCATCTCCACCTCAAAAAGTTGCTGAGGCTGAGACAGATACTTCAGATAGCAAGAAGTCAGAAAGCAGTGAAAGTGATGAAGACTTTGCTGCACTTACTAGGCATTTTCAGAAGTTTCTAAAGAAGAAGTAGTGGAGGTCCAAGCCATCCACTTCACAGCCAAAAGATGACTACTACCAGAAAAGGAAGTCATCATGGAATGACAGAAGAAAGTCCAAGTCTAGTAACACTACATCCTCAAAGATAGTATGATATTGTTGCAATAGACAAGGACATGTAATAGCTGATTGTCCAGAAAAGAGGAAAGAGTCCACTGACAAGAAAAAGACATAGTTCAAGGGAAAAAAGGAAAGGTCCTTTGTTGCCATGAAGGATAAAAGTCTGACTGATATGTCATCTTCAGAAACAGATTCAGAAGCTGAAGCGTATATTGGCTTGTTTGCTGAAGAAGAAGAAAATGAGTTCATGCAGCTAATGAACTCAATTTATGAGCATGAGGACATTCAGTGCAAGGGACTGATGGCCTTATCAGAAGGAGACAAAATCCAGGATCAGCCTGGACCTAGTCAGGTACAAAATTGTTCTTCAAGTTCAATTTCTAGTGCTGGATCAGAATCAGATACATCAGCATCAAGTGATGTGAGTGGATCTGAATCTGAAGGAGACATTCATCAGTTGATTGATGAATATAGAGTATTGTTGCAGGCTTTGAAGAAAAAGCAAACTCTTGGCCAAGACTCAGGCTAAGGAGATTGCTAGTCTTAAAGTGGCTGCAACAGATTTTGACAAGTTGCTTGATCAGAAACTAAATGAAATAGCCAGGCTGAAGAACATTACTGTTATTCAGATGGGGACTATTACATTTAAAAAAGATCAAATTAGAAATCTGGAGATTAGTATTCAGAAGGAGAGAGATATTGTAGCAAGTTTTTCTAAACGAAAATCTGTTCTACCTTTGATAGATGAGTTTGTACCTCATAAGGGTAAAACTGGATTGGGGTTTACAAAACCTGACAGGACATTACAGTCCAAGTCTAAGGGCAAAGCCCCAGTACTCAACAAGAAGCCTGTTGTAGATAAAACAGCCAGGGTTGTACCTAAACAAAGGTACAACAGATTTGAGTGCTGGTGTTGTGGCAAGGTAGGCCACTTTGCCATAGATTGTTGGCATAATTCAAGTGCCAAGGTGAGTAGCAAACTGCCTGCTAGAAAAGCTACAGGTAGTTTTGTTAAGAGTCAGGACTAACTTGCACCAAGGACCCAAGAATTATTTGGGTTCTAAGGTTAAGTAATCTGTTTTGCAGGTGAGTCCAAGTGCCCATGCCCTAATATGGTACTTGGACAGTGGATGTTCCAGGCACATGACTGGAACTAGGGGATTGCTGAAGGACTATACACCAATCAAGGATGGTCCTAAAGTTACCTTTGGTGGTTCTGAAAAAGGAATCATCAAAGGCTTTGGTAACATTTCTAGCAACCTAATTACAATTACTCAAGTGGCTTATGTAAAGGGTTTGAAACATAACCTCATTAGCATAAGTCAGCTGAGTGATTTAGGATATGACATCTCATTTGTCAAGGATGGTTGTCATATCAGTAGGTCAGCTGATCAAAAGATCATTCTGACAGGATATAGGAAGAGAAATATCTATTGTCTAGACATTATGAGTGAGAACATTGTTTCTCCAGTTTGTCTTGTACTTATGAGAAAGTCTCACATTGTGTTAAATGGCACAAGAGGCTGGCTCATCTTAACTATAAGACAATTGGCCAACTCTTTAGCAAAGAGTTAGTGAGGAATGGTCCTCAGGTTAAGTGTATAAAGGATGGGATATGCTCAGCTTGTCAGAAAGGCAAGCAGACCAGATCCACCTTTAATAGCATTGAGAACAAAGATGCTGTGAGGTGCCTATACCTCTTGCATATGGATCTTTTTGGTCCTATGCCAGTTCACAACCTAGGTAGGAAGGTCTACATTTTTGTGGTTGTAGATGATTATTCAAGGTTTTCCTAGGTATTCTTCCTAAGGCAAAAATCTGAAACTCCTAGTATCTTTTATAGTTTTGTCAAACAAATTCAGAATGAGTTAGACAGTACAGTGGTCAAAATAAGAAGTGACCATGGTACTGAATTCCAGTCTGATAGTATGACAAAGCTATGTGAAGAGTTTGGGATATTTCAGGAATTTTCCTCACCAAGAACACCTCAGCAAAATGGTATTGCTGAAAGGAAAAATAGAACCTTGATAGAGGCTGGTAGAACCCTATTGAGTGACACATCTCTCCCAGAATATTTCTGGGCTGAGGTAGTAAACACTGCTTGTCATGTGATCAATAGGGCTACTATCACCAAGAGCCACAAGAAGACCCCCTATGAGATTGTGAAGGGCAGAAAACCAAATCTATCCTATTTCAGGATCTTTGGTTGTAAATGCTATATACTTAACAATGGTAAGTCTTATTTAACCAAGTTTGCTGCCAAATCCCAAGAGGGGATCTTTGTTGGGTACAACAACAGTAAGGCTTATAGGGTCTACAACTTGACTAATCAAGTTGTAGAAGAGTCTGTTCATGTAGTATTTGATGAAGCTAGACTCATTAACAATGAATTGTCTAGAAGTGTTTGCAGCTCCACAGGTGTGACTGAGAAGATGGACAAGCTTACTATTGAAGAAGGTTCTGCTGCAAGTCAGCAAGTGGATGATAGTGGCTGCTGTCCAGGGGGAGTACAAGATACTCCTGATTGCTGAAGAAGACCAAGAGGAGCAGCTGAATGAAGAAACTGAAGGTGTACAACCTGAAGACAGGCTGCCTCCATCAAATAGGCATTTAAAAGATCATCCAGCAAATCAAATTATTGGAGATCTCAGACAAGGGGTACAAACAAGGAGCAGGAATCTAAGTTCAGTTCTCTACTCCAGCTTTCTATCCCAAGTAGAGCCAAAGAAATTTGAAGAAGCAATCTTAGACCCTCATTAGATTGAGGCTATGCAAGAGGAGCTGAACCAGTTCAAAAGATGCAAAGTCTGGGAGCTAGTTCCTAAACCAAAAGACCACAACATTATAGGAACTAAGTGGATCTTTAGGAACAAGTTGGATGAAAATGGAGTAATTATAAAGAACAAAGCTAGACTTGTTACAAAAGGATATAGGCAGGAAGAAGGTATAGATTTTGATCAGACCTTTGCTCCAGTAGCAAGACTGGAAGCAATAAGGATGTTCCTTGCCTATGCAACATTTCAAGGGTTCAAGGTATACCAAATGGATGTTAAGTCAGCTTTTCTGAATGGAAATCTGAAAGAAGAAGTCTATGTAGAACAACCATCAGGTTTTGTTGATTCTACTAAACCTAATTATGTTTATAGACTTAGGAAGGCTTTGTATGGGTTAAAACAAGCCCCTAGGGCTTGGTATGAAACCCTGTCTAGTTTCCTCATTGAGAATAAATTCACAAGGGGGAAAATAGACAAGACTCTATTCCTTAGGGAATCCAGAGGCAAGATTATCTTAGTCCAAATATATGTAGATGACATCATATTTGGGTCTACAGAAAGTAGTCTTTGCAGGAAGTTTGCAAAACTAATGCAAGGACAATTTGAAATGAGCAGTATGGGGGAACTTAAGTTCTTCTTGGGTCTCCAAGTTAGACAGACTGAATATGGATTGTCCATATGCCAGTCTAAGTTCACCCTAGAATTAATAAGGAAGTATGGTATGGAATCATCCACTACCATGAAAACTCCTATGGGGTCAAGCATGTCTCTAAGCAAAGATGATGCAGGGAAACTTGTAGATGAAACTTTGTATAGAGGGATAGTTGGCTCTCTATTGTATTTGACTACAAGTAGACCAGATATCATGTATACTACATGTGTCTATGCTAGGTACCAAGCTTGCCCTAAAGAATCTCATTTGATAGCAGTCAAAAGAGTTTTGAGATATCTTAAGGGCACTCCTTATCTAGGCCTTTGGTACCCTAGGAATGGAGATTTTGAACTGACAGGTTATTCAGATGCAGATTTTACAGGCTGCAAGGAAGATAGGAAAAGTACAACAGGTACCTGTCAATTTCTAGGTGGAAGGCTGGTGTTATGGAGTAGCAAGAAGCAAACCAGTGTGGCTATCTCCACAGCTGAGTCAGAGTATGTTGCTGCAGGAAGTTGTTGTGCTCAACTTCTATGGATTCAACACCAGCTAGAAGATTATGGTATTCAAGTAAGTAGAACACCTTTATTTTGTGATTCTACTAGTGCTATTTCTATTGCAAATAATCCTGTCTCCCATAGTAGGACTAAGCACATAGAAATAAAATACCATTTTCTAAGAGAACATGTGTAAAAAGGAGATATTTCACTAGATTATATTAATACAGATAATCAGCTAGCTGATATGTATACTAAGCCCTTAGTTGAAACCAAATTCAATAAATTTAAAATTGAATTAGGATGATAAACTTAGAATAGTTTACAAAAATTGGCTAAGTAAAATGGTGTTGACACACAGAGTTGTCTGTGTCGACACTTCATAGAATTTGTGTCGACACATGCCATGTAGGTGTGGACACATCTAAGGTGGTGTCGACACTTAGGCTTTAAACAGAATTAGTCTAGTAGAGTCTTGACTAAGTGTCGAGCTAAGTGGTGTCGAACACATATATTCTGTCGACTATACTTGTGTCGACACATAGTTGTCGAGACATTATAAGTAAGTGTCGACACTTTTTAACAGTGTCGACACAATTTAAGTATTTTGACGCGCCTTTTCACCTTCGATTCTAGAAAGGTATAAATAGGTTTTCCCCATTGTTTGTCGACATGCTCACCAAAGTTTCGAGACCAAACTTGGGTGTCGACATCTCTCTTCTCTAAATTCAAAATTTCTTCAAACCCTAATGGCGCCCAAGCTAGAAGAGAACATTAATGAAGGATATGAACTCGTGCGACATGCCTTTGATGACGCGAAACCCGAAATCAAAGGTGTGGTAACCCTAATTGCCGAGACTGGACTGGAATACCTTGTTTCAGAACCAATCAAGATCTGAAAGAAGGAGGTCCTAGAATTTTTGAGTGCAGCCTCACTTGACGACTCTGGACTCAAGATTAAGTCCAGAGTTCATGGAACCAAAGTCAAGGTCTCACAGAAAAGTCTAAGGAAGGTACTTCAACTACCAAGAACAAAAGAAGAAGAAGATGTATCTGCTTCTAAGACTAGAGAGGCATTGAGATGGTGTGGACTAGATTCAAATCTGAAAATTGGATCAGTATTCAACAGAAAAGGAATGAACATTCAAGGGAAATTCTTATCTGAAATAGTTGGCAAGGTCATCCTGAGCAAGCCTGGTGGATATGACAGAATTTCAGCTCAGATGTTCAATTTGATGACAAGGATTATCTTCAAACTTGATAATGATTGGTCTACAGTTATGTTTGATAAGATAAAAGAAAGTATGAAGAAACCCAATCTGGGTAGAATTCTAAGTCTATACTTAGCTGGTAGCATACCAAATGTGATGAACCAAGCTGCAGGTTCCAAAATAAACCACATGAGGAGAATGGATTTGAGAATTTTCTCTAGGTGAGATAGAGTATTGACAAAAGAACTGTCCATCTCCAGTAAAGGACACACCTCTGAAGAAGAAGAAGAAAACAGCCATTGTGGCTCAAGAATCCTCCAGCAGCTCTGAAGAGCAAGTGGTGTTTACTCCTGATGATGAAGAGACTGCAAATGCTGGACAGTCTCCAGCAAGACAAGAAGATGCACAGAGGCAGGGGGAGCTACCCTCAGCTAGCCCAATTCACCTGGATCCACTCCAGGGGGAGCCTCTACTTGTGGAGGAGCCAACTCCACTAGAGAGTGAAAGGGCTACTCAAACCATCCTAGAGGTAATCACTGAAATTAATCAATTAGATTTCACTATTGAGGAAGAAGTTTTGACTGATTCATTACATGATGTTCATCAACAAACACAGATACAACCTCTACCCCAAGATGTTGTCATGGAGGACACATCTGTTGCTGATAAAGTGGTTGATGAGAAAAGAGATTCTCCAGCCCATTCTCAACAGGAATTTACCTTAGAGGAGCTATTCCCTGATCTTCTACAAACTGATTTTGAGAAAGAGACAACTGCTGTTGAGGGGGAGAAGGTCAATATTGAGGGGGAGTATGTGGAGATTATAGAGGAAATTGCAAGCAAGGAGACTGAGGAGCCAAGAGATGCTGAAGGGCTACCAAGGACTGAGAAGGATTCACATCCTAGTCCTAAGGACAGAGTGGATATTGCTAGCACATCTGCTTCAGAGGATGAAGAGGCTGTTAGAGCCAAGAAGAGAAAGTTCCAAGTCTTTAAAAGAAGGAGCCAGAACTATAAGAAAGCCCTACAGACAATTGCTCCACAACCTGCCCCATCTACTGATTACAGTTCACTGATGGTGGCTTTACAGATTAAGCTGGATGAGCAAAGACAAGCTCTAGAAAAATATGTGGATGAAGGGCATAAATCTCTCCAGTTTGATCTGGCACAAGACATCAAGTCAATCAGATTTGAAGTGAATCTCAACAAAAAGGAAATGACTGATTGTTTCCATGAGGGAGGAAATGTAGTAGTCTATCTAGCCACACATCAAGGGAAAATAAAGACAAAACATTGATGACCTAGAAGTGAAGCAAGGATATGTCCTGGAGAACCAGATAAGGATGAATGATAATCTCACTGCTTCACATAATGTTATTATAAATGAAATGAAAAATATAGCTACTGCTCAGACTACAGTAAGTGCCACTGCCAAAGAAGAATTTGACAAGCAATTGCAAGAGGGTCTCACTGCTGTGAAAACTGCCATTGAAGATTCACAGAAGATGATTACTGACAAGTGATGAGTCCACTTTATATACCTATTTTCGGACTCATCTGGGCTAGGTTTCACACGGTTGCACTTCACTTTTAGTTCATTATCATATATATTTCATCCTGTCTTTATTTCCATAGGAAGTGCACATTTATGCCCGTGGTTATGTTTTGTGTTATTCTTTTAGTCTGTACTCCTTTTTGTTATTGTCTGGAATGTCTGCACAGATTAGTGATGGTTTTTTTCCTTTCGATACAGGGGTCGTGTGCGTGTTCCGGGATGGTGGTGAAATAGGAATACTGCACACGATCATGGGATTCAATGCGCACGACCACTGGTCGTGCGCCCCTGATCGTGCGCACTACTCTTCGTTTTCCAGAATCAGCCTGGGGTAAGCGCACGATCACTGGACATATTGCGCACGACCACTGGTCGTGCGCCACTGATCGTGTGCATTGATTCCTCTTTTCTGGAGTCCTGTCTGGGTAATCGCACGATCATTGGACTTAGTGCGCACGACCACTGGTCGTGTGCCACTACTCGTGCGCATTATCCCAGTTCTTCTTCCTGATATTCCATGCCAGTGCGCACGAGCACCAGACATAGTGCACACGACCACTGGTCGTGCGCCTGTGATCGTGCGCATTATTCACTTCTGCTTTTGTATAAATAGTGCAGGTCTCTCCTAATCAGAAGATCCGCAGATCGCCCATTTCCTCCGCTGTTTTTCGCCTTCTCCGCCATTCCCCTTCATCTTCCACCCTAGGGAGGTGCTCCGGGCAAGCTTTCACCGCCAAATCCGAGCCGGAGCTTCCTCTCGGCCTCCTCCATCATCTCTTGGATTCATTACAAGTTTCAACGCCATAGCCATCAAGCAAAGGGAAGCTTTCAACTTTCGTCCGCTGTCGTGAGACGAAGAAGACGGGCCATTGGAAGGTAGTGACAGCCCTTCTCTATCCCGGAAGCAGTTGAGGACCGAGCTTGGACGCGGAATGACAACCCGACGATTCCAACCGTGAATCCTCAGCAAGACTTCGGATTCGGTCGATCTCTTGACTTGTTCTTCCTTTATTGTTGTTTATGTGTTGTTGTAAACCTTATGTATAGATGATGTGATGTGTATTTGTAAAACATTTTTATAAAATCATGTCTTTGTGATTTATAATTTCGTATATTTGCTTGAGGTGCGCCATATTCCATCCACCAACATCCACCCTTGCCGCACTAGCAATTGCTAGTGGCGTGCGTTGCGAAGAGGTGCTTACGACCCTCATCCCGCCATTCTCACCACCTCATCCGCGAGCCTACTCTTCCATCCGCCTAGCGAATCGGTGCATAGCAGCCCGACTAGTCTTCCATCCCGCCTGACGAAGCATCGCATAGCGGCGTTGCATAGGATTAGTTGTTAGTATTTTATTTTCTATTTCCGCAACATCAAAACCTCCCCTTAGTTAGCTCCGACCTGAGGACTTCAATCTCAAGTCCTCCTCGAAATTAACTCCACCTTACTGTGTTCCTTGTGAGATCGATACTTGGGAAAACCCCCATTTTATGTTACTTGTGCGACCGGTTCACTGCCGTGATCTTTAGCATCAAGTTTTTGGCGTCGTTGCCGGGGAGCACAGTCGTGTGAGTTTTTGGAGAGGGAGATAATAGATTGAAGCCCTTTTCCATTTGTGCATTTCATTTTTTTTATTTGCTTTTGTTATTAGAATTTTTATTTTGCTTATTTCTTTTTCCCTTTTATGATTTTTGAGTTAGATAGCAGATCCGTGCTATTTTCATTTTAGCTGTATAGCACTTTTTCAGTAATTATTTTTGTTCGTGATGGATTCTGATGCTGAGTGTCGTATCCTTGACACTTTGTGCCGATCCATCGATGTTATTGCTGTTATGAATGCCGAGCATTGCATTCGGTGTTTGTTATGTCAAGGTGAGAGCCACATGTTGAAGGATTGCCCTCGTTTGTGCAAGCCTTCTCCCTCTGAGGGCGTGTGCACAACAACCACCCGTTCGCGGAAGACTGTTGTGGACAGGCCTACCAGGGTGTTGCCTGGCCCATACACTGATATAACGCACTTTGCTCATTCTTTACCCGTTGAGATTACTGAAGAATCTCTGGCCGCTTACAGCTCTTTCATGGGTCCCTCGATCCATTTTTACGAGCTTTCCTTGAGTGATGATGATCACTCTGGTGTTAGCCAACAAAAAGAGGAGCAGGAACTCATGGGCGCTCCTGTATAGGACGATGAGATTGTTCCGGTCGTCGACGGGGTGGCGTCAACGAATGATTTTGCGGTGGGGCCTGCTCATTCAGTGCTTGATTTTGAGAGCAGCCTTGCCCCTCCGCAATTTTTGCCGGATTGTGCTATTCCTCTTTCTTGTGAGTCGGTTGCTGATGTTGTATTTGTTGATGATTCGGTGCCCGAGGTTGTGCCGAAGTGGGATGATGATTCCTCTATCTCCGACGGAGACGGTGGATCTTCGGAACATTTTTACGCACCCCGGTGGGATGAGGAATACCCTATTTCCGATGCGGAGGTTGGATGAGGTCGTTCTTCTTACCACCGCGGACCTCGAGTTCTCGGATTCTCCTCGGTACGACTCATATGATACCGACGATGATCTATGCTTGGATCCTACTGAGAGTGAGACCGGGATCACTCTCCCATTTTCTGATTATTTTAGTTCTTCTTCTCTTTTATTACTTGATCCCCCTTCCTTATCTGAGCCTGTGCAGGATGAGTCTCCACAGGTACGTTGGGATGACGATGAGCTTTGTGCTCATGCCGTTGCCATCGCCTCTTGCGGGCCTGTGATAGACGATACCTTGCCAGACAAGGATTTATTTTGTGATAAGATGAGCGAGGACCAGTGCTCCTCCTCTTCTTATTTCCTATTTCCTCTACCTGTGTTGGGCAGGTATTATTATTTAGGTAGAGGGGTAACTGCTCTATCACCGTATCAGTACCCGTTACCAAAACGGATATTGGAATAGTTACCAGTGCACGTTTTATTTCATAGGCCTATAAGATAGAACTGTTTAGAATTTAATAAGTCGTGTTGGGATGACAATAACCCCAGTACTTATCTTTTATTTCCTGCATTTTTTTTTCTGTATATTTTATTTTAGCATTTCTTTTTGTATATTTTTGTTTTGTTTTTGCGGAGCTCACCCCTGCAGGTATTCTTGGAAAATTACATTGGCAGGGTTCTGATTCTTCGTATGGCGGGCCTGCTTCGGTTTCCACGCGTCTTCTGGTATGCTCACAAGCTGAGCATTGGGTAACCTCTTCCCTTAGCTTTTTATGATTTTAATTTCTCTATTATATGCTGTTTTGCTTAGTTTAAGTCTGAGGGAGAGATTTGTTACCTACTGCACGCACACATCTCATGTGCATACTAGAAGCCTTTATTGTTTTATTTTGCTTAGTTCATTGCATCACACACCACTGCACCCACATGAGCGCGTGCTTAGCTTTTTGAGTGCTGCGAGTTAAACTCATTTCTTCGTTAGATTTGGGAAAATTATGGTGCTGACATAGGATTGTGAGACGGAGTAAAATGTTGGCCTTATTGTGATCCTAGTCAACTGCTCTCGTCTCGTGTAGAAATTGGAGTAGATTTAATTTTTCTGTATGCTTTTAGTTTTATATTTTTCTAATTGCGTAAATACTTTTTATTCTACTCAAAAGTTGGTGAATCCGGCGTGAATCTGACGGTAGCTTAGGGATGTGTGTAGACGGTCGTTAGTTTTGTATTGCTCGAGTCGGGAGGATGGATAGTCTTTCTCGTTGGCTAAGAACTTGCCCCAAGCTATTCTTGAAGAATGGGTATAGGTTAGTCATGCATGAGCGTGATGTAGGCCATCATTTTGGCCCGGTTGAGCTTTGTACCGTTCCTAACATCTTGTCCTCGCTAGCCCCGTTGTGCCTACCCTCCTTTTGATTCAGCTCCACTATGATTTCACCAAAGCCTCATATCCAATCCTAGTCGCACACCCAAGTTGAGCTTTAGAGTTTTACATTTTCATTTTGGGATGTGATGTGGTGATCTTACATGTGATTATGTGGATGTGCTCCAATGTTATATTTGCTGAATTGTGAAAATAAAATGAAGAAAAAGAAAAAGAAAAAAATTTGTAAAGAAAAAGAAAAAGAAAAGTGAAAAGGAAAAGTAAAATTGAAAATCATATTTGAGATGTGCTTATTTTTGGAGTAGGCGGTGCACACACCAATATGTTAAAAGTTTAGTTTGGGGTGTGGTGTACCCGCATATATTTTGGTTAGCTGATGGATTCCCTTCATACTAGCTTCTTTGGGTTAGGTGCATAGCCTTCTTGTTTAATCTTGTTTACCTCACCAAAACCCAAGCCCCATCTCTTCACCTAAAGTCCTACTGATTCGTGTGTGAACCAAATCAGTGCCGTGGAGAGAATGCGAAAAGGCAAGCATATGGTCACCGACATTGGTGGATTCCTTTGGAGGTTATCCGGAGCCCCGATCTTTGGCAATGCTCTCCTAGTGATTAGTCTACTTTCTCCCTACGCATGACCGGATGATTCACCTTGATTCCATTTTTGAGTAATAATAAAATTTTGATACGCATTGTGACAAGTATAAACTATTTTGTATACTTAGAAATTTCTTCTATTATATTTTTACGCACGCGAGCATGCGACTTCGCATGGTACTTCGTTTCGCAATTTCTTTGTTAACTAGTATTTTTCCCTATCTGCTTCGATTTTGTTTGCTCGGGACGCGCAAACAGTTAAGTCTGGGGGTGTGATGAGTCCACTTTATATACTTATTTTCGGACTCATCTGGGCTAGTTTTCACACGGTTGCACTTCACTTTTAGTTCATTATCATATATATTTCATCCTGTCTTTATTTCCATAGGAAGTGCACATTTATGCCCGTGGTTGTGTTTTGTGTTATTCTTTTAGTCTGTACTCCTTTTTGTTATTGTCTGGAATGTCTGTATAGATTAGTGATGGTTTTTCCTTTCGATACAGGGGTCGTGTGCGTGTTCCGGGATGGTGGTGAAACAGGAATACTGCGCACGATCATGGGATTCAATGCGCACGACCACTGGTCGTGCGCCCCTGATCGTGCGCACTACTCTTCGTTTTCCAGAATCAGCCTGGGGTAAGCGCACGATCACTGGACATATTGCGCACGACCACTGGTCGTGCGCCACTGATCGTGTGCATTGATTCCTCTTTTCTGGAGTCCTGTCTGGGTAATCGCACAATCATTGGACTTAGTGCGCACGACCACTGGTCGTGTGCCACTACTCGTACGCATTATCCCAGTTATTCTTCCTGATATTCCATGCCAGTGCGCACGAGCACCAGACATAGTGCGCACGACCACTGGTCGTGCTCCTGTGATCGTGCGCATTGTTCACTTCTACTTTTGTATAAATAGTGCAGGTCTCGCCCTAATCAGAAGATCCGCAGATCGCCCATTTCCTCTGCCATTTTTCGCCTTCTCCGCCGTTCCCCTTCATCTTCCACCCTAGGGAGGTGCTCCGGGTAAGCTTTCACCGCCAAATCCGAGCCGGAGCTTCCTCTCGGCCTCCTCCATCATCTCTTGGATTCATTTCAAGTTTCAACGCCATAGCCATCAAGCAAAGGGAAGCTTTCAACTTTCGTCCGCTGTCGTGAGACGAAGAAGACGGGCCATTGGAAGGTGGTGACAGCCCTTCTCTATCCCAGAAGCAGTTGAGGATCGAGCTTGGATGCGGAATGACAACCAGACGATTCCAACTGTGAATCCTCAGCAAGACTTCAGATTCGGTCGATCTCTTGACTTGTTCTTCCTTTATTGTTGTTTATGTGTTGTTATAAACCTTATGTATAGATGATGTGTGTGTATTTGTAAAACGTTTTTATAAAATCATGTCTTTGTGATTTATAATTTCGTATATTTGCTTGAGGTGCGCCATATTCCATCCACCAACATCCAACCTTGCCGCACTAGCAATTGCTAATGGCGTGCGTTGCGAAGAGGTGCTTACGACCCTCATCCCGCCATTCTCACCACCTCATCCGCGAGCCTACTCTTCCATCCGCCTAGCGAATCGGTGCATAGCAGCCCGACTAGTCTTCCAGCCCGCCTGACGAAGCATCGCATAGCGGCGTTGCATAGGAGTAGTTGTTATTATTTTATTTTCTGTTTCCGCAACATCAAAACCTCCCCTTAGTTAGCTCCGACCTGAGGACTTCAATCTCAAGTCCTCCTCGAAATTAACTCCACCTTACTGTGTTCCTTGTGAGATCGATACTTGGGAAAACCACCATTTTATATTACTAGTGCGACCGGTTCACTGCCGTGATCTTTAGCATCAACAAGCTCCAAAGATTAAAACCTTTTTATAAAGATGGAGTTAACTATCTGAATGCACAGATAAGATTTCAGAAAGATGATCTGAGGGATCATATAGAGAGAGAAGTCATAAAGGGGGAGAGGGTATTAGTCAAGGCAGGCTCTGATCATGCCAAATGGATTTCAAATTCCATCATAGCCACCCTTGGATATCCACCCTTATGTGATGATGACAATGTTGTAGAGTCTGGAATCAATCCTGCATACCTTGGAGGAGAGCAAGCTGAAGTGGCTCAAGTGATATACCCTCCACCAGACTTTGACATGATACATCAAGAAATACAATCTATGTATAGTCCTCCTGAGGGAAATTAGAATGTCATCATTGAGAAAGTAGTTCAGCCTGTGCCAGAGGCAATACTAAAAGAACAAGAGGCTTTGTTAAAAGAACAAGAGGCCCAATTATCAAAGAAAAGATTCAGAGAGCAAGCTGAATTAAGGCCTGATTTTGAACAATGGAGCCCCACATCCAGGAATATCATTTTGACTTCATGGAAGGCTGCTAAGGACAATATCCTGGATAGAGGCAAGTGGTATTATGAACTGTAGTGGAGGAATCATGAGAATAGGCAAGAGGCCATTGCACAATATAGAAGAAAGGCTAAACTGGGAAAGCTACCTCCTAATGCACAGGAGCCTAGCAAGTATTTCCCCAAGCCATATCACTATTTTGAAAGGCAGAAGATAAAGGCTGAAGAGCTGAAAAAGAAAGATCTCAAAGGGAAGAAGCCTGCTGCTGCTGATGACACTGAAGCTACAGTTCAAGCACATATTCAATCTAGAAAGAGGATTGTAATCAAGGAACCAGAGCAGCCATAGGATAGCATTTTCTTTAGTTTACAAATTGTAATCATTTGTATTAAAATTCTATGTAAACTTTTGACTAATGAAAATGTTGGAATTTGTAAGAACATTGTGTCATGATTCAAATCTATTACATTAAGTGTTCTGAGATAATTATTTATATATGTTCTGTTTATACATATTGTTTAAGTATTTTCCCTGTCACATAAATTTGTTGTACATCATACTGAGAATTTGTTATGTATGGTGTATATCATTAACTAAGGGTTATGACTTCTCCAAATAGGGGGAGATTGTTGGGTACATTGGAATATATGTACCTGATTTGAAGAAGTCTCACCGTACTCAATGATATACATCAAGGTGTATTTGATGTGCTTTGAGTTTCTTTGTGCAGGTTAAGTAACTGTAGGTTTGCAGGAAAAATTTCTAAGTCCTTGTGTCGACACCCAGAAGAAAAGTGTCGACACTTAAGGAGGCTTGTGTCGACACCTGGAGAAGCTGTGTCGACACTTGGAGTAATTGTGTCGACACTAGGAAGGCAGAGTCGACACCTGATAAAAAGTGTCGACACATACAGGCAGTGTCGACACACAATGAAGAAATGTCTAAAGAATCAGTGTCGACACTTAGAAGCAGTGTCGACACTTAGAAGCAGTGTCGACACCCAGAGGAACTTTGTCGACATCAAAAGTATCGACACTAGGAGGCTGTGTCGACACTCAGCAAAACTTCAACAAAGTTCAAGTACAAGTGTCGACACTAGGAGGCTGTGTCGAGACTCAGCAAACTTCAACAAAATTTAAGTACAAGTGTCGACACAAAGAAGATGTGTCGACACACAGCAAAGTCTCAACACATGAATAATGTGTCGACACAAAGGAGATGTGTCGACACTCAGCAAAAGTTTCAACACAGAAGGCATGTGTCGACACAAAGAAGATGTATCGACACTCAACAAGTTTCAACACAAGAAGATGTGTCGACACAAAGGACTTGTGTCGACACTTAGCAGAAATCAATTAAGTATTGAAGAAGAAGGACTTGTGTCGACACACAGGATCAGTGTCGACACATTCTGAAGAAGCAGTATCGAGAAGCAATTTCGACAACACAAGGAGTTGTGTCGACACCATGAAGGCTAGTGTCGACACTTAGTCTACTTGTGTCGACACTTGGTCTATTTGTGTCGACACATAAAGACTATCTGTCTCGACACTTTCAGACAGTGACAGAGAATTCAAGAAGTGACTGGATGACTTGACAGCTGACATTTTAACTGGTCAACTGCTACTGTCAGAGTTGTCAGAAGTTTGTTAGAAACCGGATGAGCCGGTCACCATGAAGAAAGCCTATATAAAGGCTTATTCCTTCAACAGAAGAAAATCGATGAATGATTCATTAAAGTGAGAAACAACAAACAAGAAAAAGACCTTCAAGAGAAGATCCAAGAAGTTGGAGAGAGAAAGCTCCTTCTAAGAAGATAGCTATTGAATCAGGCTGATAAGAAAGTTTCAGATTAAGATCTGATTCTCAAGACAGCAGTTGATTGAAGATCATCTACATAGATATGCAACCCTACTGTGTTCTAATTCAAGAAGCTTTGAAGAAAGCCAAGTGAGGTTGATCTCTGCAAAGCTCTTTCAAGAACTCATCAAGAAGCCAGTCAACTCAACTTTCTCAATCAGAGTTGTGGTTATTAATCCTTGTATACTTTATTTTTGTAGGATCCTAAGAGATCTGAGTTGTAAGCCTATATTTATAAAGGCTGAGCGGTAGGGCTTGTGTGCCTGAGTGTAGGAGATACATTTCTCTGAGTGTAGGCCTTGTTGAAGGCTGAGTGTAGGCCTTGTTGAAGGCTGAGTGTAGGTCTTGGTGAAGACTGAGTGGTAGGGCTTTGTGCCTGAGTTGTAGGAGTGGGATCACTCTGAGTTGTAGGAACCTATTTAGGGTTCTGAGCTATAAGATCTGTAGATCTGAGAAGTAGTGGAGAAGTTAGGCTGAATTTAGTACACTACTAGATAGGCGAAGGGGGAAAGTGGATGTACCCAGACCTTGGGGAACCACTATAAATCCTGTTTGCTCTCTGTGATTGTATGCTTGTGTGATTGCTGTGTTATCTGTGTTGTGAATTGCAATTACTGTACTGTATTTCTGCCTTAAAAATTTAAAAAGATTAAGTGCACCTATTCATGTTGGGTACATTGGTCAAATGTACCTGATTTGAAGAAGCCTCACCCAACTCAATGATATACATCATAATGTATTTGATGTATGTTGAGTTTACTTGTGCAGGTTAAGAAATCACTGGACTGAAGCAAAAAGTTTCTAAGTCCATGTGTCGACACCCAGAGGGAAAGTGTCGACACTTAAGAAGACTTGTGTCGACACCCAGACAAGCAGTGTCGACACTTGGAGTCATTGTGTCGACACCTGGATGCAGAGTCGACACAAGACAGAAAGTGTCGACACTTGGAGCTGTGTCGACACTCAGTGAAGAAAAGTGCAGACAGAATGTGTCGACACAAGGAGCAGTGTCGACACCCAGTGAAGCTATGTCTACACCAGAAAGTGTCGACACTTGGAGTTGTGTTGACACTCAGCAAAAGTCTGCAGAGACTAAGTTAAAGTGTCGACACTCAGAACAATGTGTCGACACTCAACAGAAGAGTCAGCACTTGAAGAATGTATCGACACCCAGCACAATGTGTCGACACACAACCAGAAGAGTCAACACATAAAGTAAGTGTCGACACCCAGCACAATGTGTTGACACTCAGCTAAAGACTCTACACTTGAAGAAAGTGTCGACACAAGGAGCTGTGTGGACACTTAGCAAAGATCAGAAAGTTCAACAAAAATATTCTAAGTACAAGTGTCGACACTAAGGGAATGTGTCGACACTTAGCTGAAGTCTCAACAAGAAGAAGGTGTGTCGACACAAGGAGCTGTGTCGACACTCAGCAAGAATCAACATAGAAAGACTATGTGTCGACACCAAGAAGCAGTGTCGACACTTAACAGATACAACACAAGAAGTTGTGTCGACACAAAGGAGATGTGTCGACACTTAGAAGAATTCAGCAAAAGCTAGAAGAACAAGTACTTGTGTCGACACTCAATTTCAGTGTCGACACATGCAGAAGAATCTGTGTCGAGAAATACAAGGAAATGTGTCGACACCTTGTAGACTTGTGTCGACACTTACACAACATGTGTCGACACTTGGTCTATAAGTGTCGACACTTAAAGACAGAAAGTCTCGACACTTTCAGACAGTTAGAGAATTTCAAGAAATGACTGAATGATTTGACAGCTGCTGTTCCAGCCGGTCTACAGCACCCGTCAGAGATATCAGAAGTCAGTTAACTATTCTGCTACAAGAAGTTCTACAGAATAGTTAATGAACTCATGTCTTATGGAAGAGAGTTCAGTAACTATGAACTAAATGATAAGTTCTTAAGGTCCCTAACCAAAGATTGGGACACAAAGATCTGTGCCATAAGATAAATGGCTAAGTTGGGGGAAATTCCTCCTCCTACAATGTTTGGCAAGTTATTGTCATATGAGATGCAGTTGACAGTGAGGAAAGAGGAGGAGAAATCAACAAGGATTGAACACAAGGAAAGATCAGTTGCTTTCAAGACAGAAGTTCCCAAAAAGTGCAGGAATAAGTCATCAACTCCACCTCCAGAGGTAGTTGATTCAGAGTCTGATGAGTTAGTTAGCACAAAGAGTGAGAGCAGTGAAAGTGATGAAGACTTTGCTGCCTTCACTAGACACTTTCAGAAATTCTTGAAGAAGAAACAATGGAGGTCAAAACCTTCTTCTTCAAAGGGAAAGGAAGTCTTTTATCAGGAGAAAAAGCCTTCAAAGAAAGACAGGAAGAGGACAAAGTCAAGCAAGGCAACTGGGTCTAAGATAGTATGCTACTGCTGCAATAGACAGTGCCATGTTATTGCAGATTGTCCAGAGAAGAGAAAGGAATCTGGTGACAGGAAAAAGACTCACTTCAAAGGAAAGAAAGAGAAGTCTTTTGTTGCCAAGAAGGAGAAGACTCTATCAGACATTTCTTCTTCAGAAACTGAGTCTGAGGCTGAAGCCTACATAGGGCTGTTTGCTGGAGAAGAAGAGGAAGAATTCATGCAGATCATGGAGTCTATTTATGAACAAGAAGACAGTCAATGCCAAGGACTAATGGATTTGACAGATAGTGCCAAAATCCTGGAGCAGTCAGGACCCAGTCAGGTACAAAGTTCAAGTTTAAATTCAGTTTCTTGTTCTAGTTCAGAATCAGATTCATCTTCATCAAGTGATGAAAGTGTATCTGAGTCTGAGGATGATATTCATCAACTTATAGATGAATATAAGGTGCTGTTGCAAGCTTACAAGAAAAGCAAATCCCTAGCTAAAAGTCAGGCAAAGGAAATTGCTGAACTTAAAGCTGGTGCAACAGATTTTGAGAAGCAGTTTGATCAAAAGTTGAATGAGATAGCTAGGCTGAAACACATAACAGTGATTCAGATGGGTACTATATCATTTAAGAATGATCAAATTAAGAGTCTGGAGATCAATCTTCAGAAGGAGAAGGACTTAGTTGCTAGGTTTTCTAAACCTAAGTCAGTGTTACCTTTAATTGATGAATTTGTTCATCAAAAAGGCAAGGCTGGACTGGGCTTTATTAGACCTGCAAGGACTGAGCAGTCCAAGTCTAAGTCCAAGGGCAAAGCCCCAGCATTCAACAAGAATGTTGTAGATAATACAGCAAAGGCTGTACCTAAGCAAAGGTACAACAAGTTTGAATGTTGGTGCTGTGGCAAAATTGGCCACTTTGCAGTGGACTGTTGGCACAATACAAGTGCCAAGGTGAGTAGCAAGTTACCTGTTGGAAAGCCTGCAGGGAGCTTTGTCAGATTGCAGACTAACAAATACCAAGGACCCAAGAATTCTTTGGGTTCTAAGGTCAATTAATCTGTTTTGCAGGTAAGTCCAAGTGGCCACACCCCAACATGGTACTTGGACAGTGGATGTTCCAGACACATGACTGGAACAAGAAGATTACTAAAGGACTACATTCCAGTAAAAGATGGTCCAAAGGTTACCTTTGGTGGTTCTGAAAAAGGAATCATCAAAGGGTTTGGTAACATTTCTACAAACTTGGTTACCATTACTCAAGTGGCTTATGTTAAATGGTTGAAACACAACCTAATAAGTATAAGTATATTAAGTGATGTAGGGTATGACATCTCATTTGTTAAAAGTGGTTGTCATATCAAGAGGTCAAGTGATCAAGAGATCATTTTGACAGGTTATAGGAAGAGGAATGTCTACTGCCTAGACATTATGATTGAGAACAATGGTTCTCCAGTTTGTCTTGTAGCTGATGAGACAGTCTCTCATTGTGTCAAATGGCATAAGAGGCTAGCCCATCTTAACTACAAGACTATTAGCAAACTCTTTAGTAAAGAGTTAGTGAGGAATGGTCCTCAAGTTAAGTGTGTCAAAGATGGTATTTGCTCAGCTTGTCAAAAGAGCAAGCAGACTAAATCCACCTTTAAAAGCATAGAAAACAAAGATGCTGTGAGGTGTTTGTACCTCTTGCATTTGGATCTCTTTGGTCCAATGCCAGTTCACAGCTTAGGGAGGAAGGTCTATACCCTTGTAGTTGTAGATGACTACTCAAGGTTTTCCTGGGTGTTCTTCTTAAGACAGAAATCTGAAACACCTAGTGTCTTCTACAGCTTTGTCAAGCAAATTCAGAATGAACTAAATAGTACTGTGGTCAAAATTAGAAGTGACCATGGTACTGAGTTTCAGTCTGAAAGCATGACAAAACTATGTGAAGACTTTGGGTTATTTCAAGAATTCTCTTCACCTACAACACCTCAGCAAAATGGCAGTGCTGAGAGGAAGAATAGGACCTTGATAGAGGCTGGTAGAACACTACTAAGTGATACATCACTGCCTGAGTATTTCTGGGCTGAAGCAGTTAACACTGCATGCCATGTTATAAATAGGGCTACCATCACTAAAGGGCTAAACAAGACCCCCTATGAAGTTGTGAAATGCAGGAAACCAAACCTATCCTACTTCAGGATCTTTGGTTGCAAATGCTTCATACTTAACAATGGGAAGTCTTACTTAACTAAGTTTGCTGCCAAGTCCCAAGAGGGAATTTTTGTTGGGTACAGCAATAATAGTAAGGCTTATAGAGTCTACAACTTGACTACACAAGTTGTAGAAGAATCTGTGCATGTAGTTTTTGATGAGACTAAACTTATTAATAATGAGTTGTCTAGCAGTGTATGCAGCCCCACAGGTTTATCAAAGAATATGGACAAGCTTACTATAGAAGAAGTGCCTGCTGCAAGACAGCAAGGAGAAGAGAGTAGCTGTTGTCCAGGGGGAGAACTACATGTGCCAGTTGCTGAAGAAATACAAGGTGTACAGCATGAAGCAGATGCTGAAATGGTTCAACCAGAAGTGAGGATGCCTCCAGCCCACAGGCATCTTAGAGATCATCCAGTAGAGCTGATTATTGGAGATCCAAGACAAGGAGTTCAAACAAGGAGCAGAAATCAGAATGTTGCAATCTATTCCAGCTTTCTGTCACATGTTGAACCTAAGAAGTTTGAAGAAGCAATACAAGATCCACAATGGACTGATGCAATGCAAGAAGAGCTTAATCAGTTCAAGAGGTGCAAGGTCTGGGAATTGGTTCCTAAACCTAAAGACCACAATGTAATAGGAACTAAGTGGATCTACAGGAATAAGATGGATAAACAAGGGATCATCATTAAGAATAAGGCTAGACTGGTTGCTAAAGGATATAGACAAGAAGAAGGTATTGATTTTGATCAAACCTTTGCCCCAGTAGCCAGACTGGAAGCCATAAGGATGTTCTTGGCCTATGCAACCTATCAAGGATTCAAGGTGTACCAAATGGATGTCAAGTCAGCATTCCTAAATGGTAATCTTAAAGAAGAAGTTTATGTGGAACAGCCTGCAGGTTTTGTTGATCCAACTCTACCTCATTATGTCTATAGACTTAGGAAAGCTTTATATGGGTTAAAGCAAGCCCCTAGGGCTTGGTATGAAACCCTATCTAGTTTCCTCATTGAGAACAAGTTCTCAAGGGGGAAAATAGATAAGACTCTATTCCTTAGGGAATCTAGAGGCAAAGTCATACTAGTCCAAATATATGTAGATGACATTATATTTGGGTCTACTGAAAGCAGCCTTTGCAAAAAGTTTGCAAAACTTATGCAAGGTCAGTTTGAGATGAGTAGTATGGGAGAGCTGAAGTTTTTCTTGGGTCTCCAAGTTAAACAGACTGAGAGTGGTTTGTCCATTTGTCAGTCAAAGTTCACCCTAGAACTCATAAGGAAGTATGGTATGGATTCATCCAGTACCATGAAGACTCCTATGGGGTCAAGTATGTCTCTTAGCAAGGATGATGCAGGGAAACCTGTAGATGAAACCTTGTATAGAGGGATAGTTGGCTCCCTATTATACTTGACTGCTAGTAGACCAGACATCATGTATGCTACATGTGTTTGTGCAAGGTATCAAGCCTGCCCTAAAGAGTCTCATTTGACTGCAGTCAAAAGAATATTGAGATATCTAAAGGGCACTCCCTATTTAGGCCTCTGGTACCCTAGGAATGGAGATTTTGATCTAACAGGTTATTCAGATGCAGACTTTGCAGGATGCAAAGAGGATAGAAAGAGCACTACTGGAACCTGTCAATTACTAGGTGGGAGACTAATTTCATGGAGTAGCAAGAAGCAAACCAGTGTGGCTATCTCCACAGCAGAGTCAGAGTATGTGGCTGCAGGAAGTTGTTGTGCTCAACTTCTGTGGATTCAACATCAGCTAGAGGACTATGGATCTCAGGTAAGTAGAACTCCACTTTTCTGTGATTCTACAAGTGCTATTTCAATATCTAATAACCCTGTATCCCATAGTAGGACAAAACATATTGAGATTAAATATCATTTTCTTAGGGAGCATGTAGAAAGAGAAGATATTTTGTTAGAATATGTTAAAACAGATGAACAAGTAGCTGATATGTTTACTAAGCCACTAGAAGAAGCTAAGTTCAATAGATTCAAAATTGAAATAGGAATGATAAACTTAGAGTAAGTTTACAGATTTGAAAATGACTAAGTAAAAAGGTGTCGACACATAGAAAAGTCTATGTCGACACAGAATAGTGGTGTCGACACTTCAGGAAAAAAGTGTCGACACATCTAGGAATGTGGTGTCGACACTTCAGAATGTTAGTGTCGACACATGTCTAGTAGGTGTCGACACGTCCAATATGGTGTCGACACTTAAGTTTTACTCAGAATTTTTCTAAGTAAAGTCTCGACAATGTGTCGAGTTATGTTGTGTCGACACATAACCAAGTGTCGACACATAAAATCTGTTGACTAAACTTGTGTCGACACATGAGTGTCGAGACATTATAAGTCAGTGTCGACACTTATAGCCAGTGTCGACACATTTTAAGTTAGCTGTCCCGCCTGTTCATCTTCAAAATCAGAAAGGTATAAATAGGGTTCTGTCTTTGTTTGTCGACACGCTTTCAAAGTTTCGAGACCAAAACTACTGTGTCGACACCTCTCTTTTCTACAGACAAATTCTACAAACCCTAATGGCTCCTAAGCTTGAGGAGAACGTTAACGAGGGTTATGAGCTTGTGCGCGGCGCATTCGACGATGCAGATTAAGAAATTCAGGCAGTGGTAACCCTAGTCGCCGATTCTGGACTAGAATATCTCTTGTCTGAACCTACAAAGATTTGGAAGAAGGAAGTACTTGAATTTCTTAATGGAGCTGCCGTAGATGAATCTGGATTCAGAATCAAATCCAGAGTTCATGGAACTAAGATTAAGGTTTCACCTAAGAGTCTGAGGAAGGTACTTCAGCTACCAAAAATTCAAGATGAAGAAGAGGTTACTGCTTCAAAGACCAGGGAAGATTTAACCTGGTGTGGTCTTAATCCATAGATGAAGATAGGTTCTGTCTTTAACAGGAAAGGCATGAATACTCAAGGAAAATTCATGTCTGAGATTGTGGGAAAAGTCTTACTCAGTAAGACAGGAGGGCATGACAGAGTGTCTGCCAATATGTTTGGAGTAATGACAAGAATTATCTTTAATCTAAGAACTGATTGGTCAATCATAGTATTTGACAAGATTAAGGAGAGCTTGAAGAAGCCCAATCTGGGCAGGATCATTAGTCTCTACCTAGCTGGTACCATACCAGAGGTGATGAGTGCAGCTGCAGGTAGCAAAATAAACCACATGAGGAAGATGGATCTAAGGATCTTTTCAAGATGGGACATGGTGTTGTCAAAGGACATGCCAACCCCTGAGAAGACAATTACTGAGAAGGAGATTCCTCCTAAGAAAAAGAGAAAAACTGCTCCAGTTGAACAAGAGTCCTCCAGCAGTTCAGGGAGTGAAGAACATGTTGTTTTCACTCCTGATGACCAAGAGGAAGTGGCTGCAGAGAAGACCCCTGCTGCTCAAGAGACTGCTGAGATCCAGGGGGAGCTGCCTCCAGCTAGCCCCATCCCCAGGGATCAAAGCCAGGGGGAGCCTCCAGTAGTAGAAGAACCCTCTACTCTGGACAGTGAGCAAGCCACCACCATCATACAAGAGGTACTCACTGACCTACATACTTTAGAATATCTTATAGAAGATGCTGATTTGTCTGATGTTCCTCAGCAAACTCAGCTGCATAGTCAAGAACCAGATGTTGTTAGAGTAGACACATCTGCTGTCCAGGAAGTGGTAACTGATTCAGTAGTTGAAGAGCAAAGACTGTCTCCAGCTCCATCCCCTCCTGAATACACCATGGAAGATTTATTTCTGAATCTAGATCAAGAAGATTTTGACATGGACAAGGATGCTGATGCAAGAGATAATGCTGCTGCTGAGGGGGAGAAGGTCCAAGAACTGAAAGAGCCTATTAGGCAGGACACTGAGAAGGCACCTGATGTGCAAGCTGCAAAGCCTCAAAGCCCTAAGGACAGGGTTGATATTGCCAGCACTTCTGCCTCTGAAGATGAGGAGAGTGCTAGGGCCAAGAAGAAGAAACTTTATGTCTTCAAGAGGAGAAGCCAGAGTTATAAGAAGGCTTTGCAATCCATTGCCCCACAGCCTATAGTTCAGCAAGCTCCAACTGCTGATTATAGTGCTTTAATGGTTGCCCTACAGATAAAATTGGATGAGCAAAGGCAGGCAATAGAGAAGTATGTAGATGAAGGGCAGAAATCACTTCAATTTGATCTGGCCCAGGAAATAAAGTCTATAAGGTTTGAAATGAACCTTAACAAAAAGGAAATGACTGATTGCTTCCACAAAGGTGGAAATGCAGTGGTGTATTTAGCAACACACCAGGAGAAGATAAAGGCACAGGTAGATGATATAGCATTGAAACAAGGATATGTTCTTGAAAATCAATTAAGAATGAATGACAATTTGACTGAATCCCATAATGCTATAGTCTCTGAGTTAAAGAATAAGGCTGCTGAACCTCTACATCTACTGATGCTGCTAAAGCTAAATTTGATGAAGTCTTTCAAGAGGAAATTACTGCTGTAAAGACTGCTATCCAAGCCTCCCAAAAGGTCATCTCTGAACAACTTCAAAAGCTAAAACCTTACTTTAAAGATGGAATCAGGTATTTGGATAGTCAGATCAGATTTCAAAAGGATGATGTCAGAGACCATATGGCCAGAGAAGTCATAAAGGGGGAGAGAGTGTTAGTCAAGGCAAGTTCTGAGCATGCAAAATGGATATCAAATTCAATCAGGGCTACACTTGGATACCCTCCTCTGTGTGATGACCAAGATGTTGCTGAATCAGGGATTCAAACTGCCTATCTTGGAGGTGAGAAACCAGAGGTAGCTCAGGTCATTTATCCACCTCCAGACTTTGACATGATTCAAGCAGATGTGAGCACAATGTATAGCCCACTTGAGGGCAAGGACAATGTCCATCTAGAAAAGGTTGTTCAACCTATATCTGAAGCTATGCAAGAGGCTCTACAGAAAGAGGAAGAGACAAGGTTGTCCAAGAAGAGGTTTAGGGAACAAGCAGAACAAAAGCCAGATTTTGAACAATGGAGCCCTACCTCTAGGAATATAATTTTAACTGCCTGGAAAGCTGCCAAGGACAATACACATGACAGGAACAAATGGTTCTCTGAAGCTGAATGGAGAAAACATGAAATAAGACAAGAGGCCATTGTTCAATTCAGAAGGAAGGCTAAGATGGGAAAGCTACCTCCTACTGTAGTGGAGCCTAGCAAGTACTTCCCCAAGCCATATCACTACTTTGAGAGGCAGAAGATCAAGGCAGAAGCACTCAAACAGAAAGATCTAAAAGGCAAGAAGCCTGCTGTTGCTGAAACTGCTGAAGCCACTGTCAAAGCTCAAGTTCAAGCTGGCAAGGGAATTGTTATCAAGGAACCTGATCAGAAATAGATTAAGAGTTTACTTGAAGTTTATATTGTAAGCTTTTGATGTAACACATTTAGTAAACTTCTGAAAATGTATAAGAAAAATGTTAGAACAATATATGATCAATATATTTCATGATTGTTCTGTGAATGTGTCTATTTCTTACTTGTTCTGAAATGATGATTGTGTATACATGTGTGATTTAACACATGTTATGTTTACCCTGTTATACATTATCCTGCTTTACATCATTTTGTAATTTTTATTATGAATGGTGTATATCATTGACTAAGGGTTATGACTTCTCCAAATAGGGGGAGATTGTTGGGTACATTGGTCAAATGTACCTGATTTGAAGAAGCCTCACCCAACTCAATGATATACATCATAATGTATTTGATGTATGTTGAGTTTACTTGTGCAGGTTAAGAAATCACTAGACTGAAGCAAAAAGTTTCTAATTCCATGTGTCGACACCCAGAGGGAAAGTGTCGACACTTAAGAAGACTTGTGTCGACACCCAGACAAGCAGTGTCGACACTTGGAGTCATTGTGTCGACACCTGGGAAGAAGAGTCGACACCAGTCAGAAAGTGTCGACACTTGGAGTTGTGTCGACACTCAGCAAAAGTCTGCAAAGACTAAGTTAAAGTGTCGACACTCAGAACAATGTGTCGACACTCAACAGAAGAGTCAGCACTTGAAGAATGTGTCGACACCCAGCACAATGTGTCGACACACAACCAGAAGAGTCAACACATAAAGTAAGTGTCGACACCCAGCACAATGTGTCGACACTCAGCTAAAGACTCTACACTTGAAGAAAGTGTCGACACAAGGAGCTGTGTCGACACTTAGCAAAGATCAGAAAGTTCAACAAAAATATTCTAAGTACAAGTGTCGACACTAAGGGAATGTGTCGACACTTAGCTGAAGTCTCAACAAGAAGAAGGTGTGTCGACACAAGGAGCTGTGTCGACACTCAGCAAGAATCAACATAGAAAGACTATGTGTCGACACCAAGAAGCAGTGTCGACACTTAACAGATACAACACACGAAGTTGTGTCGACACAAAGGAGATGTATCGACACTTAGAAGAATTCAGCAAAAGCTAGAAGAACAAGTACTTGTGTCGACACTCAATTTCAGTATCGACACATGCAGAAGAATCTGTGTCGAGACATACAAGGAAATGTCTCGACACCTTGTAGACTTGTGTTGACACTTACACAACATGTGTCGACACTTGGTCTATAAGTGTCGACACTTAAAGACAGAAAGTCTCGACACTTTCAAACAGTTAGAGAATTTCAAGAAATGACTGGATGATTTGACAGCTGCCGTTCCAGCCGGTCTACAGCACCTGTCAGAGATATCAGAAGTCAGTTATGGACCGGTCCAGCCGGTTACCATGAAGAAAGCCTATAAATAGGCACCTACAGTTTACAGAAACTGTGGTTCAGAATTGAAGAGTTGTTCAGTGATTCAGATTGTTGTTCAAGTGGATCACATTGTTGACGAACAAGTTATCAAATCAAGAAGATCTTGCATTCCAAGTGCAGATCTAAGAAGTTGGAGAGAGAGGGCTCCATCCAAGAAATCAGCCTCTGGAACTAGGCTGAGAAGAAGGATTCAAATACATTCTGGATCTTAAGTGGCAGAGTTCAAGGAACAACTGCAGGAGGATTCAGTCTTATTCAGTTCTACTCAAGAAGCTTTGAAGAAAGCTAAGTCAGATTGGATCCAGCTGAGTTCTTCCCAGAACTCATAAAGAAACTCTCAACTCCCCTCTTTTATTTCTGAGTTGTAGAGTTAATATTTGTAAAACATTTTTATCTTGTAGGATCCATTGGATCTGAGTGATTTGTAAGCCTATAATTATAAAGGCTGAGGGTAGGGCTTGAGAGCCTGAGTGTAGGAGATTGAGATCTCTGAGTGTAGGCCTTGGTTGGCTGAGTGTAGGCCTTGATTGGCTGAGTGTAGGCTTTGGGATAAAGCTGAGTTGTAAGGCTTTGGGCCTGAGGTGTAGGAACCAATTTGGGTTCTGAGACAGTGGAGGAGTTTCGCTGAATCTAGTACACTGCTAGATAGGCGAAGGGGGAAAGTAGATGTACCCATATCTTGGGGAACCACTATAAACCACTATATTGTGCTGTGATTGTGCTGTGTATGCTGTGAATACTGTGTGATTGCTGTGCAAAAGTTAAAAATCTGTGATAATAAACTGTCTGCTGCCAGTAAAGTTAGAAAAGGATTAGGTCACCTATTCACCCCCCCTCTAGGTGTTTAGGTACCATATCTTTCAATTCACCCCCCCTCTAGGTGTTTAAGCACTAGTTCTTTCATATGTCACCCCTGACACGCCCGTGTCACCACAGCTCAAAGCCGTGTTCCCTACCATGTCCTTTTTTGGACACAGCCGGCCAACACAGAGAACGACGCGGCCTTGGACATGCCCGTGTCCTTGGCCGTGTACCCCTATACAGGCCCCAAAAACTATTCTCAGGATGCGACCAGCTCGATTACGATTTTCGGGGCGTTACATCGCCCTTGTTAGCGACCTTGATAGCTGTCATTGTTGAGCGACGTGTTGTAACATCCCTCAAACAACTAGACCCCTAGGAGTGGTTTTGACATGACTAGGTCATGACAAAACTCTAGGAAGCCCAAGAAGGCCAAGTTGTCCTAGGACAACTATAGGCCTAAATTGGGCAAGGTGCCCTAACTAAGGGCAGTGTGCCCTCGTAAAAGTGAGGTAAATGGGTCACTAAGGACCCATGGAGGGCAGTCAAAGTGGTTAACTTGACCAAAGTCAACTCTAACCCTAAATGGGTCAAACTGACCTAAATAGGGTCAACTGACCCATTAGGTTCAACTCTAGAGCAGAAGTTGACCCAAGTCAACCTTAGCCGTAAAAAGGTGAAAGTGCCCTAACTAAGGGGCAAACGACCATCAGAGTGCAAGTTAACCCTACCCAAGTACTTTTAGAATTTAGGGGAGGCCCATGGGTCACCAAGGACCCATTGGGGTCAGCCCTAATGGCTAATTTGACCAAAGTCAACTCTTGGGTCAAAGTGGTCAAACTAGCCTAAATGGCTAACTCAAGCCCAATCCAAGTGGGCTAGCATAGGCAAGTGTAGCCCATTGGTCTAGGAGGTGGTGTGACAAATTTTGGGCCCACCAAACTCAAAATTTGGTGACTAGGAGAGAGAAAGAGGGAGTTACCCAAATTTGGAGTAGAGAGAAAGAGGAGCTAAATGGCCATCATGGCCATGGAGGCTCCATAACCCCTCCTTTTGATGGGGCTTTAACACCATGGAGGCTGGGGAGTAGTTTTCAGGAGGTGGCCGGCCAGTGGGGAGGCTCAGCCACTCAAATTGGGTGAAACCGAAAATCACCATTAATGGCTTTAATGGTGTCTTGAAGAATTGGGGAGTTACAAACATCCTCTCCCCAATTCCTTCATTAGAGACCTTCACCAGGGCAAGTTGAAGTGTTTCCCCCGATCACATTTTGATTACAGAGGAGTTGGTGTGGAGGTTGTAGAGGAGCCGCATCTTGGTGGTCGGAAATGTGTTGGAACCCTTGTTTGTATTTGTGATAGGTTCACTCTTTGGATGTTTTGACCCCCTTGTATAGCCTAGGTCCTTGTATAGTCTTAGTTAGATCCTTTTAGGTCAGGTTTGTCCAGACCAGCATTGAAATGGACTCAGACTTAGATTCAAAAAGATGTTGTGGATTTTCTACTTCAGTTTGGCTATAGTCGAACTCAGCTCGACGATCGTCGATCTCCCATCGACGATCTCAGAGTTGTCTACTCTAAACTGAGCTCGACGATCTACGAGCTCAGGTCGACGATCTTGGCTTCTCAGAAGTTATCTCAGATCTATGATAGTTGTTCTCAGGTCGACGATCTCTTAACCCAGTTTGACGATGTCTGAAATAAGCTCTACGATTTTTTGTTGCTGCCTCCAGTTATCAGTTCTCTCAGATCGGTCAGAAGTATTTTGGTTACGATAAATTATTTTAAGGCAAATATATTCTGATAATTAATGCTGACATTCTCAAGGCTGATAGCCGTATTTCATGAAACATTAATTATGGTATTCACAAAATATTTTGGAGACAGTTATGGAAGTGCATTTATGATTGCCAGCCATTCTAGCCGTTTGGGCTCCTAAATTCTTGCAAAAAATTAAGCACTGTCTTGGAAATTCAAATTCAGACCGTTGGTCATTCTGAAAAATACAGATAACTCAAAAAGAAAGAGACAATAAGAATCACAGACAGTCAGGCTGAAAACAATCTTTTTTCTCTCAAGTTTTTTTGCTTTTGCAAAAACAAGGAAGAAGAAGAACTTGTTCAACACCAAAAACTCTCTCTAGTCTTCTTCTTTTTTCAGGCTTCAAAAATCTACAGAAAGCTCAAATCAAATTCAATCTAAAGACCTACACCCTGGACAAAGCTTCCATCTTCCTGAATCTGCTCAATATCTCAGGGGGAGCTTTGGCATAATCAAGATTCCACATAGTCTTCTCATTTGTTTGAGAAAGAGAAGACTGTCATCTCTTTTCTTTAACCTCTCTTGTACAGGGTTTTTACTGCCTTCAAAAGTAAACTTCTTAGTGATAGGGCACCTGATCAAAAACCTATTGGTTTTTAGGCACCTGATCAAAAGCCTGAAGGGTTTCTAGATCTACCTAATGCAGATCTTGTGGTGATAGGGCACCTGATCAAATACCTAAGTGGATTCCTATCAGGGTGGTAGAAGAGTGGATGTACCCAAGTTTAGGGGAATCACTATAAAATTTCTTGTGTCTTCTGGTTGCTTTGTGTTTTCTTTTTGTATTGTGCTGTGATAGTTTCTTGTACTTTTTCCTCCTTCATATAAGTATCATTATTTTAATTCTGCAATAAATCTAAACAATATTTTTTAATACTCTATTCACCCCCCCTCTAGAGTAAATTCTATCTATCCCTCACTTTCAATTGGTATCAGAGGATGTGTTTAAGGTTGTACAGGCTAACACCTGAACCTAAGATCTCTGATAGATATCTGTTTACTCTACTGCTTTTTTTTCTTGTTATACAACGACACAGTACAAGGATTTTGCAAGCACCAGACCTCCAGTTTGCAACTTGCAAAAGTTTGGAATCTGGAAAGCAAGAATCAGGCTTTATATGAATTCTATTGATGAAGACAATTTTGCTTCTATCTTAATAGAAGTACCTCCACCACCAGCTGCCCCTGAAAGTACTTCCACAAACATGACTACAGTACCTCCTCCAGACTACAATGATGCATACAAGAAAGCAAAGATTTTTGATGCAAAGGCCATGAACATACTGGCACAAATAATGTCTGATGATATATTTCAGAAAGTAGCTGAATGTGAATCAGCTAAAGCCATCTGGGATTCCTTAAACCAGATGGTTGCAGGATCAGCAGATGAAAGAAAGGACAGGAAAACTTATCTCATCTCCCAGTATGAGAATTTTAAAAAGAAAGAAACTGTGCAAGTTTCTAAGATGTACAATAGACTCAGTATCATTGTTAATGAGCTGAAAACTCTTGACAAAGACATCTCAATCACAGAAATAAATGACAAGATTCTCATGTGCTTCCCAAGCTCATGGGATTCTAGAATCTGGCCTATTAGAGAGACCAGAAACACACAATGGATGACTACAAAATCAGTCTTAGGAAATCTGAAATCCTATGAACAACTGCTGAAGACAAGAGAAGCTGAGCAACACAAGATTGCCACACCAACTAGGAGGGAGCAGAATATAGCTTTCAATGCTTCAGAAGAATCAGAAAATTCTCCATCAAATGAAGAGTTGATGAGTCTCTTTGCAAAGAGATTCTTCAAGATGGGGAGTAAAGAATTCAGAAGGAAATCATCAAGGGGTGATGATAAACCAAGGTATGATAAAACCCCTTCTAAAGAGATTATCTGTTTTGGTTGCAGGAAACCGGGACATATTCTTCCAGAATGTCCAGAAAACAAGTATAAGGAAAGGAGAAGGAGAAAGACTCCAGAAGCACTCTAAAAAACCATCTTCCTACAAGCACAAGAAGAAGGAGAGAGGGTCTGTTGTAGAAACATGTAGTGACACTGAAGAATCATCCTCCTCCAGTTCTAGTGAAGATGAAGAAGAAGCAAAGGCCAAAGAAATTTGCTTAATGGCCATCAATGCTTCAGGGGATGTCTCAGAAGAAGGAGAATCTGAAGAATGTTCAGATTGTGATCAGGTATTGGAAGATTTTGACTTTACCTTTGAAGATTTTAAAAATGACTTTAAATCTATGTGTAGTGATCTGATTAGATCTGAGAAGGAAATCAAACTTCTTAGAGATAAACATTTTGATTATGATAGCTTAGTATCAGAAAACATTAAATTGAAAAATGAAATAGACATGTATAGTGAACAAATCACCTTTCTGAAAGTTGAATTAAGTAAAGCAAAACAGCTAGAGGAATCACTGAATGGAAGAAGCAAACAACTAGTAGAAATTACCAGCACACTTAATGCTAGACTTAATATAAGTAAGTTAGGATTAGGTGCATCATCCAGTGAACCACCAATTATTCAAAAAAACCACCTTTCACAACCTATAAAGTTCATTTCAGATAAAGGTAAGAAGAATACAGAACAAATTAAAACAGTTAACAAAGTTTTAAAACAAGTTGAGATAAATAAAGAAAAACAAAAAGCTAAGTCTGAACAAAGATCGTCGAACCAAGATCAATGATCTCAGCATTATGCGTCGAACGACGATTGACGGTCTCAGAACTCAGAGCTTGAGCCTAAACACTCTGCAAACGGGGATCGACGATATCATTATGTATCGTCAAACAGTGATCGACGATCGTGGAACCCAGATAATAACCACTATTATTCTGAGAACCAAGATCGACGATATCAATGCTGGTCATCGAACGCAAATCGAAGATCTCAACTAAAATCGGCAAACTCAAAACAGTCTCATCAAAACTATAATTTCAACAGAAATTTCAATAAGAATTCTAACTCTAAACCTTTCAATCCCGTAACTAACTAGATAATCCCACCTAGGAGATTTCATCCCTTAGGTTATAAAAGTCAACATAAATACTCTTATATTTCAAGTTTTAAGTATGAAAAGAAGCCAAGACCCAAGGTTACCTGGGTCCAAAATGTATAAGTTATTTTTCCTTGCAGATAAAGACCTATCCTACCATATAGGATAAGTGGTATTTGGATAGTGGGTCTTCCAAGCACATGATAGAAAATAAGGCCAATCTAAGTAACTATAAGGCAAAGCTAGGTCCAAAGGTTATATTTGGAGACTCAAGCTTTGGTCAAACAGAAGGCGATGGAGAATTTACACTTGGAGTTATTACATTCAGGAAAGTGGCATATGTTAGTTGGCTGAAACATAACTTGATATCCATAGGTCATCTATGTGATGCAGGTTATGAGGTATGTTTTACTGAATCTAAATGCAATATTTCTTTAAACAACAATACTGTGCTGCCAGGTATTAGGTTCGGCAATATCTACTTAGTTGACTTTAATTCTACCTCTTCGTAAATCTGTTTGTTTAATCAGGTTAGCAATAAAAATACCTTGTGGCATAAAAGGCTAGGACATGTAAATCTTAGAAACATTGCTAGGTTATCTAGGGACAACCTTGTTAGAGGATTGTCCTCTTGCCCCTATAAGAAGGAAAGCCTTTGCAAGGCTTGTCAAGAAGGCAAGCAAACTAAAAATAGTTTTAAATCAGTTAATAAGAGTGATTCACCTAGGATTTTATATCTGTTACATTTGGACCTTTTTGGACTAATTGTTGTACAAGCCTGGGAGGGAAGTCCTATACTTTAGTTATTGTAGATGACTTCTCTAGGTTCTCTTGGGTTTTCTTCTTGAGAAACAAGTCTGATAATTTCAAAGTTCTTATAGACTTTTTGAAATGCATAACGATTGAGTACTCTACTCCAGTTGTATTGATCAGAAGTGATCATGGCACTGAGTTTGAATCTCTTCCTATGCAAGAATTCTGTGAGAAGGAAGGTATCAGGCACTGCTTCTCTACTCCTAGAACTCCTCAACAAAATGGGGTCGTTGAAAGGAAAAACAAAACACTCATTGAAACAGCAGGCACATTGCTTGTTGATGCATACATTCCTCTATCCTACTGGGCAGAAGCTGTAAGCACAACAAATTATGTCCTGAATAGAAGTTTGATACACAAACTTAAAGGCAAGACTCCCTATGAATTACTCAAAGGGAAGAAACCTAAAATAGACTACTTCAGAATTTTTGGTTGTATCAGTTATATACATAATAACAACAAAGATTATCTTAGAAAGTTTGAAGCCAAAGCTACAATGGGAATCTTTCTAGGATATTCCCAAGTTAGCAAGGCATATAGGGTTCTCAATAAATCATCCTTGAAAATTGAAGAGTCTATGCATGTTACATTTGATGAAGCTAATATGTTTTAAAAGGAGAAGGGAGCTTCTACCAGTGATCATTTACAGTTACCAAGTCTATGTAAAAAGCTGGATGACTTAAATCTCACCCAGAAGGTGATGTCTCATCCTTCACCACAAGAAAATGAAGACAGTGAAGAAGACACTATGGAAGAAACTGAACTTCGTCCAACAGCAGAAGTAATTCCACAGGAGGAATTCACTCCAATTACTGTTGCTGAACCAACTCCACCATCTGATTTTGTCACACTTAGGGATCACCCCAGATCCCAAGTAATTGGAGACATGTCAGCAGGTGTACAGACAAGGCATCAACTCAACCATGATGTGATGCATGCCTGTTTTCTCTCTTAAATTGAGACTCAATCCATAACTGATGCTGAGCAAGATCCCTATTGGATCATTGCAATGCAAGAGGAGCTAAATCAATTTGAAAGATGAAGAGTTTGGGACTTAGTTCCAAGGCCTAAAGGCTACCCAGTAATTGGAACTAAGTGGGTTTTTAGGAATAAGCTTGATGCCCAAGGTGTGATTGTGAGGAACAAGGCTAGGCTTGTTGCTCAAGGATATAAGCAAGAGGAAGGAATTGACTATGATCAGACCTTTGCTCCAGTTGCCAGGCTAGAAGCTATAAGGATTTTTCTGGCGTATGCTGCATTCAAAAAGTTCACAGTTTATCAGATGGATGTCAAAAGTGCATTCTTAAATGGAGAACTCAAAGAAGAAGTCTATGTTGAACAACCTCAAGGTTTTGTTTCTCCAACTTATCCCTCATTTATTTTCAAACTGCATAAGGCTCTCTATTGTTTAAAGCAAGCTCCAAGAGCTTGGTATGAGACCTTAGCCAGCTTTCTTTTAGGGCATGGTTTTTCTAGAGGCATGGCAGATAAAACCCTTTTTACAAAATTGCATCATGATAAAATTTTATTAGTACAAATATATGTAGATGATTTTATATTTGGTTCTACTGATACCAAGTTGTGTAACACCCCGGATTTTTGATTGCGTACGCTTGATGGGCGTTACGTTGGCTTTGACCGTTGTTCGAGCATGGTTTTTCCCGCGGGCTTGCGAGTGGCTGTTTTGGTAGCCGAGTTGCACGATTCCCCAACAAACCGGAGTCCAAATTGGTGACTCGGTGAGGCCTCTTAGGGAATGTTTGCACTTTTTCGTGCCCGGGTAATGTTGCTCAAAACGGGTTGCTACAAAAAAAAGGTAAAAAGTTCTTAAGGCAAAATGGTCTAGGACGACACAGAAACATTTTTCAAAACAGGGAAAAATAGTCGTTTTTGTGCGTGACACGCCCCCCGACACGTGCGTGTCGGGGCGTGACCCAGGGCGTGACCTACTTGACTCGACGAATTTTTCTTGTGTCGAGTTGAGCTCGACAAATGGGGTACACGCCCCGTGACACGGGCGTGTCACGAGCCGTGTCCCGCAGTGTCGAGTGTCGAGTGTCGAGTGTCGAGAGAGGGGACATGGCCTGTGACACGGGCGTGTCACAGGGCGTGTCAAGCTGTGTCGAGTGTCGACACTTTTGGTCGACGAGGTGTCGAGACACGAGCTACATGACCTAGGTCACGGGCGTGACCGACCCGTCACGGGCGTGTACCCGGCCGTGTACCGTGTGGATAAACTTGAATTTGCCGACTTTCTGCGCCGCTTAAGGTACACGCCCTGCGTCACGGGCGTGACACAGGCGTGACCGGCCCGAAAATTGACTTTTTCCAGTTTCTTTGTGCCGTTCATTTCCTTGGTTCTGCATCTAACGGTCCAGCTCTGTTCTGGAGAAAATAAGGCCGAAATAGAGTTTCTCCTCCTCATTTCACCTTCTTCTTCATCTTCTTCCTCATTCCAAAAGGAACTCAAGGGAGCAAGGGCTAAAGCAAGGCAAGGAAAGAGAGGAGCAGCCGTCGCGGCATCGTCTCGGTTCAGGCAAGCGGTGTTCTTCACCCTTGCCAATCTTCTTTCTTGTCTTTGATTGTGCAAAATAGCTAGTTTTTCTCTTTCAATTATCCTAGCTTGTTCTTCTTGTTTTGTGTTATCCCTCACTAGCCTTATGATGCTTTTGAATTTCCCTATGCTCCATGATTGTTTAGGATGATTCATGTAGTTTATCTTGTTCATGTGATTCATGTAGCTAAGTTGATTCATGTTCATGTAGCCGTTCTAATTTATGTGCTTCTTTCTTGTTCATATCAAAAGCATGTAATTCTTTCTTGGTATGTAATTAAGTTAATCAAACTCTATCAAGTTTGACATAACTTTGGCCATTTGTAGTCATGTGTGAGGATGAAGGAAGGGAATGTGTGTACTTGGGTTATGGTGAGATTTGCTTGTGGTGTTAAGGTTAGGTTCGTTTATGGTGAGTTTTGCGAGGCGAATGGTGAACCATGGCAGAAGCGTTTGTGTGAGGATTAGGTATGGGGTGGTGTGGTTTACGCCTTTGTGGCCACCGAGTTTGGATTTGTGGTGTAAAGCACCATTTTTGCTCTGATTTGGGCTAGCTTTTATTGGTGCGTTCCACTTTAGGGCTGCCACCAAAAGACCCTTGCTGAATCGCATTTAACCGCTGCTTATGTTTCACTCGTATAGTTGTTTCTTGTACTAAGGATGATGGAATGGGCATGTGTTTTGCCTTTTGCTCCTGCGGGTTGAGCAGGACTTGATGAAACGTGTACGCACTTGGTGCGTTTGGCATGTGTTTTGGTGCGTTTTCCACTTGTTTTGTTCACTCACTTTACTTACATGAAACATTGCTACATGGTCGGGAAGCCCCTTCGTCATATTTTTTGAACTTCCTACTATATTGTGTAGCTTTGATGATTGCTGAGGTGTTCTTTCTTGAATGCCTCAGGTGCAGGTTGTTGCCGGTTAAGCGGCTAGTGCTTGGATAGAGTTTCTTGGGAGCTAGCCGAGCTTACTGAGCGAGGTAGTTCTTTTCTTTGTTGTACAGACATACATGTGCCCCAATGGGTTCGTGTCAGCTTGTTGGCGCCCATTGGTGGCTTTCTTTACTTGTGATATATGAATAATAGACTGCTAATGTGACTCCTTTGGATGAGATGATGTCTTCTTGCTCTTGGGAAGGATTTATGGTAGGTTGCATTAGGTATTTTTAAGCTAAACAAAACCTATTATTGTATCCATGCATAACATGTTTTGGTTACCAAACACTTATTTTCCAAATGACGTAAACAAAGATGATTTCTTATAGTAGTATCACTATAGACTGCATATAGGAGATCGTCATAAATAAACAAAGTATTTCCGCCGCGTACAAATACAGTTTTTGATACCTAAGGCCGAGGGATACGGCCATTAATTCCAAAGGTTTTCTTGCATTTTACTGTTGAATTTCAACTCATACAGTAAGCGTCAAGGGTTGCCTGAGAGTGTGCAGTTATCCCCTGCATGACGTGGCATCATAACCCGTAGTTCCTCTTGCTCTGATACGAGGTACTCATTGAGGAAATACGGGTTGTGACAGTTGGTATCAGAGAGAGGTTTGCTGGACAATTGGTCGGGCAAACTTTCCTGGTTGTCTTTGTCGTAAGCATCATATCATACACACACCGAGGTGCCATCAGTATGTCTTGGCCGACGCACGCACACTATCACTCATGGCATGACAAGAAGTATACATGACATATTATGTAGTATGGGATACATAATATGTGGTTGTATATGGATCCACCATAGGGGCAACATGTGCGGGTTATGTAGTATGGGATGCATAACCTTACCACATGGATGCGACTAGCACGTTTTCTTTTCTTCGTTGCATGCAATGCTATGTAGTATGGGATGCATAGCATTGTGATGTGTACGACCGCTCATGGCATGCATTAAGGCCTTTCTAGCTTGCATCGCACAGCATGCATAACATAACATTGCATGAGCACAATGTGCCAAGCTAAAGATAGTTCTATATGTATGGTCTGTACATAGCCGTTGTGTGTTTTGTTGGGTTTGAGTTTGACAAGAGTGAACGTGTTTATAGGATGTCGAAGCATCCAGTGACAAGGCAAACTCCCCAATCCGAGGGAGAGTCTTCGGGGGCGCAGAATAATGCCCTGATGGATAGTCTACGCCAAAGTAATGAGGCTTTGATGAGGCAGGTGCAGGAAGTGCAGTCCCAGCTCCAAGCTATGTCATCAGCGATGTCTGGGCTGGCACCAAGAGGGCAAGAGACTGTCAGAGGCCCCACCATTTCTACTCCTTCTGTGGCAGTGATACCCCCAGTTGTAGTTCCCCCTGCGATGACTTTCATCTCACAATTTCAGCGACTTGGACCACCGACTTATGATGGAAAAGCGGACTTTGTGATCTTGGATGATTGGGTGATCACGTTGGAAGAGATGTTTGTTTATTCTGGCGTTACCGAGGACCAGAAGGTGATGCTTGCCGCCTATCAACTAAAAGGGTTGGCGAAAGGTTGGTGGTTGCGAGAAAAGGAGAGCCTAGGGGCGGGATGTTCGTGGGAAGCCTTTAAAGAAATGTTACGGCGCAAGTTTCTACCGTCAGTTGAAAGGGATCGCCTGATGAATGACTTCTTGTACCTGAAGCAGAGGAAACTCACAGTTAGTGAGTATGAAATTGAGTTTAGCAAGTTAAGTCGGTTCGCTCCGAGCTTGGTGATGACGGAAGCTGACCGAGTAAAGAGATTTCTTGGTGGACTCCGCAGCGACGTGCAGCAGTTCGCAAGTGCTTATGGAGCGACGAGTTACACCACTGTGGTTGAGGCTGCGTTGAAGGTTGAAGCTATCGAAAATGCAAAACAAAGAGGACAACTGATGAGGAAGGATAAGAGGAAGCTGGTGGGAGGGAAAAGCCCCCAAGACTCAGACGTAAGGAAGAAGAACAAGGAGACATGTTGTTTCTGTGGCCGGTCAGGCCACCCATTTGAGAAATGTTTCAAGAGGTTGGGGATGCAAAAGAAGGAGCAGGTGCACGCCATTCAGGGTGCACCAACCAGAGACTTGTTGTGTACAGCTTGTGGGGGAAGAGGTCATGATATGAGCTGCTGCTGGGTCAAGGACAAGGTGTGCTTCCAGTGTGGCAAACAGGGACATCTGAAGGCAAGGTGCTCACAAAACCAGCCCGTGCTGCAGCCAATGCCACTCCAGGCTTTGCCTCCGCCTCCGCGTTTGGGCAAAGGAAAAGGGAAGTTAAATGTGATTTCCTCAGAGGAAGCTCAGATGTCACCCCAGGTTATCTCAGGTTCGGTTCATTCCTCTGGTTCACGTTTTGTTTCTTCCTTTTACGCGTAGTTCTTAGCTACATATGTACCCTTATAGGACACTTTAAGGTAAAGAACCATTCGGCGCGTGTTCTCTTCGATTCTGGTGCGACCCATTCATTTGTGGCTCGAACCTTTCTGGATCGGTATCATTTGACACCAGATCGAGTGGGGAATGCCTTTTTGGTGAAGTTCCCTTCCGGTGCTTCTGTGGTGGCAGACTGGGGTCTTCTTGATTGTCCCATTTTGTTGGGCGATTTCTTAGCGAAGGCTGATTTCAAGGTGATCGATTTGGAGGATTTTTACATCATTCTGGGCATGGACTGGTTATCCCGCTATGACGCTGTCATCTAGTGCAAAGGGAAGCGCTTGGATTTTATCAAGGACAATGGTCAGCCGGGAAGTGTTTATGGTGATTCATGCCAGGATACTCCAGGGATTTCGGCGGTATGTGTTCGGACGTTGTTTGTTTCCGACTGTTTTGCTTGTCTAGTCTCAGTTGTGGGGACTAGTGCTATTTTGCCGCGTTTGGAGGAGATTCCTGTTGTGCGTGAATTCCCAGATGTTTTTCCTGCTGATCTTCCTGGTCTTCCCCCTGATCGTGATGTCGAGTTCGTTATTGATTTGGAACCGGGTACACGGCCTATTGCGAAAGCGCCGTACAGAATGGCCCCGCGTGAGCTATCAGAGTTGCGTACCCAGCTGGATGACTTATTGACAAAAGGGTTTATCAGGCCGAGATCATCACCTTGGGGTGCACCGGTGTTATTTGTGAAGAAGAAAGATGGGTCGATGCGGCTTTGCATCGATTACCGGGAGTTGAACAAGGTGACGATTAAAAACAAGTACCCACTGCCAAGAATTGATGATTTGTTTGATCAACTGCGTGGCAGTTCAGTATTCTCGAAGATTGATCTCCGCTCGGGCTATCATCAGCTCAAGGATCGGGAGTCGGATATTCCGCGGACTGCATTTCAATCAAGACATGGCCATTTTGAGTTTCTGGTGATGTCGTTTGGTTTGAAAAACGCACCATCAGCCTTCATGGATATGATGAACAGGGTGTTCAAGGACTACTTGGATAAGTTTGTGGTGGTTTTTATTGATGACTTGCTTGTCTACTCCCGCAGTGCTGAGGAGCATGAACAGCATCTGCGGTTGGTATTGGCCACTTTGCGAGACCAACGGTTATTCGCCAAGCTAAGCAAATGCGAGTTTTGGTTGCCTCAAGTTGCCTTTCTGGGTCATGTCATTAATCACCATGGCATTTCCGTGGATCCCGAAAAGATTGCTGTAGTCATGGAGTGGAGAAGACCGGAGACACCCAAGGAGATTCGAAGATTCTTGGGATTGGCCGGCTATTATCGCAGATTTGTCGAAGGTTTTGCTACGTTGGCTGCACCTTTGACTCGCTTAACCCAGAATAATGTGGCATTTGAGTGGAATGACAAGTGTGAGGCGTCCTTCCTGGAACTCAAGAACAGGTTATGTACCGCTCCTGTGTTGGTCTTGCCGACAGAATGGATAGATTATGACGTTTTTGTGGATGCGTCGCACGTTGGACTTGGATGTATTTTAATGCAAGACAAAAAGGTGATTGCGTATGGGTCTCGGCAGTTGAAAAGTCATGAAAAGAACTACCCAACGCACGATTTGGAGTTCGCAGCGGTGATATTTGCGTTGAAGTTATGGAGACACTTACTTTATGGTGCACAGTGTAAAATCTTTACGAATCATAAAAGTTTAAAGTACGTCTTCACGCAAAAGGAACTGAATCTGCGCCAACGGCGATGGCTTGAATATGTAGCTGATTATGATGTGGACATTCAGTATCATCCGGGGAAAGCGAATGTTGTGGCCGATGCATTGAGTCGGAAGACGGGGAAATTATTTCATCTTTCAGTCGACCGTCTTGTGGAGGAATTTCTATTGATGGATATTTCCGTGGGCACATATGACCCGCAAAGTCATTCGATGGTACAAGAACCTTCATGGCTGGTGCTTTAAAGACAACATCAAAAGGATGATCCTGATATTTTACATTTGTTTCTTCGAACAGAAAAGCGTGAATTACCAGATTTTTTCTATTGATGAGGGGGGCACGTTAAAGTATCGTGGTCGATTTTGTATTCCCGCAGTTGGAGACATTCGCGATAGGGTGTGTCGGGAAGCACATGGCTCAAGTATGGCCTACCATCTAGGCTCAACAAAAATATACCGTGATTTGAAACAAATTGTCTGGTGGTATGGAATGAAAAGAGATATAGCGCAATTTGTATCTGAATGTCATACCTGCAAGCAGGTGAAAGCTGATCATGGGAGGCCTGGTGGCAAGTTGACACCATTGGAGATTCCAACATGGAACTGGGAAAGCATCTCAATGGATTTTATAACAGGCCTACCAAGATCTCCACGAGGACATGACTCTGTGTGGGTGATCGTGGATAGATTGACCAAGTGTGCTCATTTCATACCATTTAAGGTCAACTACCCGATGAAGACAATAGCAGAGCTATATTTGAACGAGATCATCCGACTGCGTGGTGTGCCAGTCAATATCATATCAGACAGGGATTCCCGATTTACTTCTCGTTTCTGGAAGAGTCTACAAGAGGGTTTGGGGACGGATTTGCGGTATTCCACTGCTTACCACCCTCAGACGAATAGCCAAACGGAACGAGTAAATCAAATTGTGGAAAATATGATTCACTGCTACATTCTTGAGTATGGCGGAGCTTGGGATGAACGTTTGCGGCTTATGGAATTCGCATATAATAACAGCTATCAAGAAAGCTTGCAAATGGCTCCGTTCGAAGCTTTATATGGGCGTCGATGTCGGACTCCCCTCTTTTGGGCTGAGGTTGGCGAGCGGCCTTTGTTGGGCCCAGAGGCGCTCGAGGACATGGAAGTTGTCGTACAACTTATTCGGGAGAAGCTCCGAATCGCCCAAGAGCGATATGAAAAGTACGCCAACCGATGAAGGTCGGAATTAGAGTTTGCGGTGGGGGATTCCGTTTTCTTGAAAGTCTCCCCAATGGTTGGGATTAAAAGGTTTGGAAAAGAGCGCAAATTAGACCCAAGATTTGTGGGTCCCTTCAAGATTCTTGCGCGAGTTGGTGCATCCGCTTACAAAGTAGAATTACCCGTGAACTTTCCTTGTGTTCACGACGTGTTTCATGTTAGCCAACTTCGCAAATGTGTGCGGAATGATCAGCGAGTTTTGGATTTTGCGCCACAATTGGTGCCAAACCTTCCTTATGTGGAGATGCCCATCTGGATATTGGACTCCCAAGATCGCGTGTTGCGGAAAAAGAAGATTCCTATAGTCAAGGTGCTATGGAAAAATCAGAATGTGGAAAGCGCGACGTGGGAGCTCGAGTCAACGATGAGGGCGGCTCAGCCTCATTTGTTCCCGTAAATAAGCTGGTATGTGAATTGGTGTTTTTATTGCATTGCTGTTTTTGGTTTGTTACCTTATTTGATGAAAAGTTTCGAGGCGAAACTTTTTGTTAGGGGGAGTGACTGTAACACCCCGGATTTTTGATTGCGTACGCTTGATGGGCGTTACGTTGGCTTTGACCGTTGTTCGAGCATGGTTTTTCCCGCGGGCTTGCGAGTGGCTGTTTTGGTAGCCGAGTTGCACGATTCCCCAGCAAACCGGAGTCCAAATTGGGGACTCGGTGAGGCCTCTTAAGGAATGTTTGCACTTTTTCGCGCCCGGGTAATGTTGCTCAAAACGGGTTGCTACAAAAAAAAGGTAAAAAGTTCTTAAGGCAAAAATGGTCTAGGACGACACAGAAACATTTTTCAAAACAGGGAAAAATAGTCATTTTTGTGCGTGACACGCCCCCCGACACGGGCGTGTCGGGGCGTGACCCAGGGCGTGACCTGGGCGTGACCTCCTTGACTCGACGAATTTTTCTTGTGTCGAGTTGAGCTCGATGAATGAGGTACACGCCCCGTGACACGGGCGTGTCACGGGCCGTGTCCCGCAGTGTCGAGTGTCGAGTGTCGAGTGTCGAGTGTCGGGTGTCGAGAGAGGGGACACGGCCTGTGACACGGGCGTGTCACAGGGCGTGTCAAGCTGTGTCGAGTGTCGACACTTTTGGTCGACGAGGTGTCGAGACACGGGCTACACGCCCTAGGTCACGGGCGTGACCGACCCGTCACGGGCGTGTACCCGGCCGTGTACCGTGTGGATAAACTTGAATTTGCCGAATTTCTGCGCCGCTTAAGGTACACGCCCTGCGTCACGGGCGTGACACAGGGCGTGACCGGCCCGAAAATCGACTTTTTGCAGTTTCTTTGTGTCGTTCATTTCCTTGGTTCTGCATCTAACGATCCAGCTCTGTTCTGGAGAAAATAAGGCCGAAACAGAGTTTCTCCTCCTCATTTCACCTTCTTCTTCATCTTCTTCCTCATTCCAAAAGGAACTCAAGGGAGCAAGGGCTAAAGCAAGGCAAGGAAAGAGAGGAGCAGCCGTCACGGCATCGTCTCGGTTCAGGCAAGCGGTGTTCTTCACCCTTGCCAATCTTCTTTCTTGTCTTTGATTGTGCAAAATAGCTTGTTTTTCTCTTTCAATTTTCCTAGGTTGTTCTTCTTGTTTTGTGTTATCCCTCACTAGCCTTATGATGCTTTTGAATTTCCCTATGCTCCATGATTGTTTAGGATGATTCATGTAGTTTATCTTGTTCATGTGATTCATGTAGCTAAGTTGATTCATGTTCATGTAGCCATTCTAATTTATGTGCTTCTTTCTTGTTCATATCAAAAGCATGTAATTATTTCTTGGTATGTAATTAAGTTAATCAAATTCTATCAAGTTTGACATAACTTTGGCCATTTGTAGTCATGTGTGAGGATGAAGGAAGGGAATGTGTGTACTTGGGTTATGGTGAGATTTGCTTGTGGTGTTAAGGTTAGGTTCGTTTATGGTGAGTTTTGCGAGGCGAATGGTGAACCATGGCAGAAGTGTTTGTGTGAGGATTCAGTAAGGGGTGGTGTGGTTTACGCCTTTGTCGCCACCGGGTTTGGATTTGTGGTGTAGAGCACCATTTTGGCTCCGATTTGGGCTAGCTTTTATTGGTACGTTCCACTTTAGGGCTGCCACCAAAAGACCCTTGCTGAATCGCATTTAACCGCTGCTTATGTTTCACTCGTATAGTTGTTTCTTGTAATAAGGATGATGGAATGGGCATGTGTTTTGCCTTTTGCTCCTGCGGGTTGAGCAGGACTTGATGAAACGTGTACGCACTTGGTGCGTTTGGCATGTGTTTTGGTGCGTTTTCCACTTGTATTGTTCACTCACTTTAATTATATGAAACATTGCTACGGGGTCGGGAAGCCCCTTCGTCATATTTTCTGAACTTCCTACTATATTGTGTAGCTTTGATGATTGCTGAGGTGTTCTTTCTTGAATGCCTCAGGTGCAGGTTGTAGCCGGTTGAGCGGCTAGTGCTTGGATAGAGTTTCTTGGGAGCTAGCCGAGCTTACTGAGCGAGGTAGTTCTTTTCTTTGTTGTACAGACATACATGTGCCCCAATGGGTTCGTGTCAGCTTGTTGGCGCCCATTGGTGGCTTTCTTTACTTGTGATATATGAATAATAGACTGCTAATGTGACTCATTTGGATGAGATGATGTCTTCTTGCTCTTGGGAAGGATTTATGGTAGGTTGAATTAGGTATTTTTAAGCTAAACAAAACCTATTATTGTATCCATGCATAACATGTTTTGGTTACCAAACACGTATTTTCCAAATGACGTAAACAAAGATGATTTCTTATAGTAGTATCACTATAGACTGCATATAGGAGATCGTCATAAATAAACAAAGTATTTCCGCCGCGTACAAATACAGTTTTTGATACCTAAGGCCGAGGGATACGGCCATTAAATCCAAAGGTTTTCTTGCATTTTACTGTTGAATTTCAACTCATACAGTAAGCGTAAAGGGTTGCCTGAGCGTGTGCAGTTATCCCCTGCATGACGTGGCATCATAACCCGTAGTTCCTCTTGCTCTGATACGAGGTACTCGTTGAGCAAATGCGGGTTGTGACAAGTTGTGCAAGAGATTTTCAAATCTAATGCATTCCAAATTTGAGATGAGCAGCATGGGAGAGTTATCTTATTTCCTTGGTCTCCAAGTGAAACAATCTCCTGATGGTATATTCATTTCCCAATCTAAATATGCTAATGAGCTTATTAAGAGGTTTGGTATGGCTGATGCATCTTCTATGAAGACTCCCATGCATGCCAATGCTGTTTTAGACACTAATGAACATGGAAAACTGTTGATCAGACCAGGTATAGGGCCATTGTTGGATCCCTACTATATCTAACAGCAAGTAGACCAGATATCATGTTTACTATATGTCTATGTGCTAGGTTCCAAGTGAATCCTAAAGAATCCCATCTTATTTTCATAAAAATGATTTTGAGATATATAAAGGGTTGTCCCAATCTAGGACTCTGGTATCCAATAGAGTCAGCGTTTGAGTTGACTATATTTTCAGATGCTGACTATGCTGGATGTAGAGTGGATAGAAAGAGCACTTCAGGAACTTGCCAGTTCTTGGGTGATAGACTTGTGTCCTGGTTTTGCAAGAAGCAAACATCTGTATCAACATCTACTGCTGAAGCTGAATATATGGCTGCTGGAAGCTGCTGTTCATAGATTTTGTGGATACAAAACCAACTCTAAGATTATGGTTTCAATCTAAATATTTCAACAATTTTATGTGATAATACTAGTGATATATCTATAACACATAATCCAGTGCATCATTCTAAAACAAAGCATATAAATATAAGACATCATTTCATTAGAGATTATGTACACAAAAAGAAAATTAATCTAGACTTTATCTCCACTGATTTTCAAAGAGCAGATATTTTCACCAAACCCCTTGATGAAAAGAAGCACCTGTTCTTCCTGAATCAGCTTAGAATGATCAATGGGAAGGATTAATTTAATTTTTTTCTTCAGTTTTTTTTGGATCTGTTCCTAAATCGTCGAACGGAGATCGACGATCGTCGAACAGCTCTTGAGCCAACTCGTCGACCTGAGTTTGACGACAGCTCTGTTTGAAGAAAAAAAATCGTCGACCAGAGATCGACGACTTTGCTTCAGTAAATTAATCGTCGAGCTATGCTCGACTATTAATTTTTGACTAAGATCAGAGACCAAAGATATTATTTGTTTATAAATTAATCTTTGACCTAAGATCGACGTTTTTGATTTTATCGTCGGACAGAGATCGTCTTTTCATATTCCAAAATCCTATATGTAGATTTCTCTTTGATCTCTGTCCCGCGCTTTCATATTCTATTTTCCCTTTTCCCTTGATCTCCTCTCTCTTGAGTCTACAGATATTCCATGGCGATTTCTACATCGGCTCTTTCAGTGATGAAGTTTGACACTGGTTTCGACGTCGACTTTGAATCGTTCAGTCACTGCGATCCTTTTTTTCAAGAAATGTTATAGTTATGTGATGATCAGGGTCTGAAGAAGTTCATGTCTACAAGGATCAAACTATCTGTTGCTGAGATCAAAGAATGGGTTTACTCTTCTTCAACAAATGACGCTTCAATGATCGGTTTCATTTCAGGACAACAGGTGATTCTAAACCCTACAACTCTTATAGAAATTTTTGAGTTGAAAAATGGAATAGACGAGATTGAACAAGATAGTTCTGAGTATAGCAGGATGTTCATGCAGATGGGTCATGCTGAGGGCATCCCATCTAAGCTCTAAAAGAAAAATTTATCGGTTGGTTTTAAGTTCCTTGCTGATATTGTGGGCAAGGTACTGCTTGGTAATCATTTAGCCCATGACAACATCAATAGGCAACAGCTTGCCATTATGTCCGCTCTAGTTAATAAGAAGTCCATAGATTGGGCCAGTTTGTTCTTTGATTTGATTAAGAGAAAGAAAAGTAAGAAGGAAGTCTGCCTAGGAAGGATTCTGGGAATCTTCCTTCAGAAGAAAGCTCCAGAGCTACTGGTTTCCACAACCATAGCTATCAAATGAAAGCAAGAGGTTGGACTCCTCTCTGTTTGGGAAGTGGGATAGGACAATTCAAAAGCCCTCCAAGGATGGAACTTCCTCCAATATATCTGAGGACACAAGGGTTGTGACAACCACTCCTCACCCTAATGAAGAAGTTCCTCCTTCTCCACCTCCAGCTTCCCCCATCATTCCCAGTGTTCAAACTCCTCCTTCATCCTCAGTTATCCCTCTTTCTTCACCTACTCAGTCACCGTCTACTCTTCACACTGTTGAACCTCAACACCTCTACACCATATCCTTTCCTAATTTTGACCTACTCTCACCTCACTCATCTCCCTCTCGTCAAAATAATTCACCCCTCAACATTGAAGCCTCCACACCACAATCTCCACAAAATTCATTGAGAGACTCTGCTATTCAGGATGGCATCATGACTGATTTCATTCCTCCTCCCTCTCATCATTCTGTCTCAACTCAGACTCCAACTGAGTTTCTTCATGTTGATCCCTCTTTTCTCTCTCATCTTCTAGACCTCCTCACTCCAACTCTAACATCTTTGATAGCAGAGGCTATTTAACCTCTTGCGCAATCTATCTCCTCTCTTTCTGCCTCTTTAAGTGCTTCCCTTTCTGCTTCCTCTGTCCCTTCTTCATCTCGGGGCCTGGTTCCAGTTTTCACTGTAAGCAGGGGGAGACGTCCAATGAATATGCAGCAGGTTCAGCATCAGCAGAACTTCCAGTTCAGTCTCCTCTTGCAGTACAGGAAGAAGAAGTCTTTTAGGAATTTTGTGCAACTATAGTTCATTCAACAAATTTTCTTATGACAGATGAGGACACTGATGTGTCAATCCCTGATATTTCTAGTGGTTACTGTTTTATTCATCCCTCCATTGATTTACAATGTCTCTTGCATTCTTTCTCTGTGTTTAGATCAGTTTGGACTTCAGTTGAGATACATTCTTCTAAGGCCATGGTCTATTATACCAGACCCATGTGTCCTTTAGTTGTGAAACAACTCTTGCAGATTCAGTCAGCTCAAATTTGTACAGTTAATCAGAAAGTTACAATTTGTACAGATATTCTATCCCCTATGGTTGTTGAGCCTTTGTCTGTTACAGAAGATAAGGATAAGCTTGATGCTCTCTTAATTGCTGATGCATTGCTTGATCTAGTGGCTTCAGGAAATCTGGCCTTAGCCCTAGAGACTTGTTTAATAAATCTCTGTGAGCATTGTGCTCCTCTTGATAAAGTCCCAAGTCCCCTTGGACCTTCCTATTCCATAGACAATAGTCCTCTTCCCTCTCTAGATTATCTTATTGCTCTTGACATTCAGGAAGAAGCTAAAGAAAAGGCTGCTAAAAAGACTTATGATAAACAACTAAAGGAAATAAATGACCTATATGACAACCCTCCTGATTTATCTGATGATGATGAGGATGATGATTCAGAGGATGAAAATTCCAAGAAAAAGAAAGTGTCAAAGAAAAGAAAAGCTGCTCCCAAGGCTTCTCCCAAGACAAGCAATACTAATGATACTCCCTACTATATCTTGAAAGGGATTACTCCATATCCTAGCATGGAAAGCTGGATGTGGTTATCAAAAAATGAATAGAAAGCCAGGAAGAAGAGCAGGAGATACTCACCTCCTCCTGAGAAGTTCAGAATAGGTCCTCCTCCTCCTCCTCATGGTGCTTCAGGAGCTGTTCCTCAAGCTTCTAATGCATCTTCCCAGCATTACTCATTCTCTAGAACATATCAAAGGCAGGATAGATCTTCTAGATCTCATTCCCAAGGAAGCAGTCAGCAACATAGAAATCAAAGTTCTACAGAGCAAATAAAGGAAGTTATTTATCAGAAACCCTCCTTCTCTCCTCCTCAACAACAAGTTCTTCCCAAGGTTCAGAAGACAGCTTCTTATCAGTCCAAAAGACATGATGAATCTCATAAGCCCACAGGAAAGTATAGTGTGGTTGCTCCTCCAAGATCTCTCTATTCTCAAAGTGATGAACAACATAGCACAACAAGCCTTCATGCTCAATCCACTCAGTTCAAAACTGCTTCAATGTTGCCTCCTCAAGATGATTAGCCACCTATTAAACAGTAAGTTGTTCCTAACTTTAGGATGACCAGGCTTCAAGAACTGATTGGTCTCTCTCAGATAAGAAAAGTTGTAGCAGAAGGAGAAGATCCATCTAATTTTTCCACCATGTCATCCTATAGAGAAAAAGAGTTGGAAAACTCCAAGTTAGCAAGAAAGTCTTCAATCCAGCTGAATATATGGCTTTGCATCCAGAAGCAATTGTGCCCAGGACTAGTGCTCCGACAACTATTGGTGGACAAGACCTGATGACCTCTAAGAATGATATACCAGATCCACTCAGAAAGATAATCTTTTCTAAACCTTCGCCTGGTCCCTCATCTGATAATCTCTAGTTTGTATTTCTTTTTAATACTTAACTGATTATGTACAATGCATTGCTATAACATATCTGTTGATGTTATTTCATCCCTACAGATATTTATGGTCTTTGTATTCTTATTTCTTATCAGTTTTGTTTTTGAGTGACCTCACACAAATAGGGGGAGATTATTGGAACCCTTGTTTGGATTTGTGCTAGGTTCACTCTTAGGATGTTTTGACCCCCTTGTATAGCCTGGGTCCTTGTCTAGTCTTAGTTAGATCCTTTTAGGTCAGGTTTACCCAGACCAGCATTGTAGTGGACTCAGACTTACATTCAGAAAGATGTTGTGGATTTTCTACTTCAGTTTGACTATAGTCAAACTCAGCTCGACGATCGTCGATCCCCCATCGACGATCTCAGAGTTCTCTACTCTGAACTGTGCTCGACGATCTACGAGCTCAGGTCGACGATCTTGGGCTCTCAGATCTACGATAGTTGTTCTCAGGTCGACGATCTCTTAACCCAGTTCGACGATCTCTGAACTAAGCTCTAAGATTTTTTGTTGTTGCCTCCAGTTATCAGTTCTCTCAGATCGGTCAGAAGTATTTTGGTTATGATAAATTATTTTAAGGCAAATATATTCTGATAATTAATGCTGACATTCTCAAGGCTGATAGCCGTATTTCATGAAGCATTAATTATAATATTCGCATAATATTTTGGAGACAGTTATGGAAGTGCATTTATGATTGCCAGCCATTCTAGCCGTTTGGGCTCCTAAATTCTTGCAAAAAATTAAGCACTGTCTTGGAAATTCAAATTCCGGATGTTGGTCATTCTAAAAAAGGCAGATAACTCAAAAAGAAAGAGACAATAAGAATCACAGACAGTCAGGCTGAAAACAATCTTTTCGCTCTCAAGATTTTTTACATTTACAAAAACAAGGAAGAAGAAGAACTTGTTCAACACCAAAAACTCTCTCTAGTCTTCTTCTTTCTTCAGGCTTCAAAAAGTCTACAAAAAGCTCAAATCAACTTCAATCTGAAGACCTACACCCTGGACAAAGCTTCCATCTTCCTGAATCTGCTCAATATCTCAGGGGGAGCTTTGGCATCATCAAGAATCCACATAGTCTTCTCATTGTGTTTGAGAAAGAGAAGACTGTCATCTCTTTTCTTTAACCTCTCTTGTAAAGGGTTTTTACTCCCTTCAAAAGTAAACATCTTGGTGATAGGGCACCTGATCAAAAACCTATTGGTTTTTAGGCACCTGATCAAAAGCATGAAGGGTTTCTAGATCTACCTGAAGCAGATCTTGTGGTGATAGGGCACCTGATCAAAAACCTAAGTGGATTCCTACCAGTGTGGTAGAAGAGTGGATGTACCCAAGTTTAGGGGAACAACTATAAAATTTCTTGTGTCGTCTGGTTGCTTTGTGTTTTCTTTTTGTATTGTACTGTGATAGTTGCTTGTGCTTTTCCCTCCTTCATATAAGTATCATTATTTTAATTCCACAATAAATCTAAACAATATTTTTAATACTCTATTCACCACCCTCTAGACTAAATTCTATATATCCCTCACTTTCAAAATGGCGAGGAGGAACAACACCCGCTCTCAGGCCGTGATTCAGGTCCTCCTCCTCTCCTTCTTCCATGGGTAGATCATAGCAACACTTAGGGACAAGTTTCTGGGTCAATTGAGCCGATCGGGAGAACTTTTCTCCAGATTTTTCAGCAAAAAAACAACCCATCAGGTTCGCCGGAAAAGGCTCCTCCGGCGGCTGTGCCGCCGCATGGCGATAACCACCACCTCAACGAAGGTGGTGGTGGCGGTGGCCGGCCAGGGAGGTGGTCGGATGGCCGGTGGTTGCGGTTGGAAGTTGCTCCAGGTAGGTTGGATCGTGGCCGTCGGCTGGAGGAGGAAGATGATCCAGGCACCCTTGGATCATGCTTTGAGATTAGTGCTGGCAATGATTTAAACTATAGGTTATTTATTTTTGTTTATTTCATTTCTATCACACCTTAGGTATTTAATGTTTTTAATTATTAAAAATAACTAGAATCTAATTCAGAGAAAATGGTCAACATATAATATGTAGCCCTATGGGTCTACGTTAATTCAAAATTGTTTTGAACCAATTTGGGTGCCTGCTTTTGTAATGCCCCGAAAATTGTATTTGAGTTGGTCGCGTAAAAAGGGATTTTTGTTCCCTGTATAGGGGTACACGGCCTAGTACACGGGTGTGTCCAAGGCCGTGTCTGGCTGTTGTTTTGGCCGTTTTCATCCCGAGAAGGACACGACAAGGAACACGGCTTGTCAGTACCCGTATTCAGCAGGGTCGTGTCTGTTGGTGTGGCGGTTATGTGTGACACGCCCCCAGTCAGGGGCGTGTCGAGGGACCCGACACAGGCGTGTCGAGTAAGACATGGGCGTGTCTGAGCCCGTGTGAGTCTCTGCGTTCGACGATCGTGCCTGAATCGAGGCATACGTCCGGGGACACGACCGTGTGCCAAGCCGTGTTCGGCCCAGGTTTGGGGATTTTTGAGCAGATCTAAACCGTTCGTTTTCTTTAAATAAGATCCAACGGCCCAGATGGCTTCCTGCTCTGTTAAGGCCGGGAATAGGGGAGTTAATTCTTCATTTTCTCCAAACCATTCTCTTTCCAAGGAGTTAGAGAGAGGAGGAAGAAGAAGGAGGATTCCAGATGCCGACGGAGCATCGGAGCACCATTTTGAGATCTGAGAGCGGATCCGTGGAGGAAAGATCGTTGCGAAGACTTCTATCCTTGTAGTTTTTCCCATGGTGCAAAAGCGGACTACAAGGGTAACGATTCTCCACTTGAGCATGTGAAGCTCTTCCTTTCTACATAGGGAATCCCACTCCCGCGAGTGTGTGGTGAGTGCATGGTGTTCCTTGGGGTTGATGTGAATAGTCACCCTTTTGTTGCATATAGAGTCCGAAATCGAAGTACGGGCATAGGCATTGTGTGTGAAGCCTACCCGGACATGTTGGTCTGGATCGGTGATGTTGCATTTGTTATGATTTGCCGGAGAAGACTCCGTGCTTTGGGTTTTCGGGTTTCTACGCGGTAGATTGCAGCAGGGATCCTTGGAGGTTATCTCCAAGGCGCTCCCGAAAAACTGAGCGGAATCGTTGTTCTGCAAACTTGGCAGTCTGGGAACCGGCCTTGAACATAATTGGTTTATGTGATTGATTGGAATATTAGGATCCAAGAGAAGCTTGGCCCGTGCGTACGTCTTAAGCTGAACTGCGCGGTTGTGAGCAACGGGCAAGTGGAATTGGACCTGGGCTATGTGGTTCGGTGCGAGAGACCTGAAAAGGGGACTGGGCGTTGGCATAGTCGGGAGCCTTTGACAGTGGTCAGGAAGGCTGAAATGCTCACATGGATGCCATCTTGGTGGTGGTGGTGAAGACACTGAAGTGTCAGGATTCACCGTTAATGTGCCCTGAGTGCACGGGATGTTTGGCCGTGCGAGCCTACACCTGTGGCGAAGTATGTTTTTACATAATTATTTAGCTGGGCTAATGTTATGCAGGGAAGGAGCACCGCTGTCCCGAGAAAGGGACGGGGTCGTTATAATTTGGTCGGCTTTTGCTGAACGTTGCATTGTTTTCCATCGTGCAGTGGAATGTTGCTTGCAGGTGCTGCGGAGCCGAGTGCAAAATTGCGGGTTGGAGCCCATGTTGTCGTGCGGGACCTCGAAGGCCATATAGAATAGTTGTTTTTATTTTGTCATGTGTGGCCGACATGCGAGCCGATGTATGTAAGACACTATTTGTTAAGTCAATATTTGTAAGGCCATAAGGCCGTGTCCCCTTTCATTGTATTTGGTTTTCATTCCTATTGTGTGGATGTGGACATTCATGATTATGGATTTAAGTTTTGGGTTCTTTCAACTATTTAAAAGCTTCCGCTAGAATGCTCTGTGTATGACGAGTAGTCTTAATTGGAATGTTTGGTTATTAATACGTAACCCTTCCGTCTGTCCATGGTATATCACATCGGGTTCCAACTGGACCTTCTGTTATATGCCATACGACGGATGGGGGTCGTTACAATTTGGTATCAAACTTCTGGTTACGGTCTGGCTAAAATGAATTCGTGGACGAATTCGTTTAAGGGGTGGTGAGCACATGTGTGCGTCATCGTTATAACATAAAAAAGAACTCATGAATGACCACTTAGGAATAAAAAATACACTTGTTTTGTGGAATCTGAGTGTTCAATTGATTGCTTTTACCAATTTTGTTGTCGTCAAATCGCATGTCTTTACTTCTATAGGCAGCTAGGAGCGGTGCTGGTCATTTAGAGCGTCCACAATCGGCGGAAAGTAGTGCACCGAGAGACATGCCGACTAGACCTCCTTCAGCGAAAACCATCAGGTTGGTGGTTGAAGCCGTATTTGCGATGATTAATGCCCAACCTGCAGGGCAAATGCACCACGCACCTCCTGACGTGGAGCAAGAATCAGTTAGGGCGGCAGAGCCGAGAGTGTTGGAGCGCGCAACAGTTGATTTGGTAGAGCCGAGGAGAGCTACAGAGAAGCAGCTTAAGCATGTAATGGTCTTTCATCCCCCAGTATTTGACGGGACTGGAACGCCAGCTCAAGCTGAGGACTGGCTCTCAACGATAAAGAGGGTTTTGACAGCCATGTTAACTGAGGAGTGGTAGAAGACCACCATAGCGACCTTTCTTTTGGCGGGTGAAGCGAGGCTGTGGTGGGATGAGTTGTAGTTTCATCTCTTAGTGGGTAGGCAGCTTGCTGATGTGCCTATGAAGGAATTTTCAAGATTATTCCTGGCCAGATATCTACGATCTGCTCAGAAGCTTGAGATGGAGAACCAATATCTTAGGTTGACTCAGGGATCCAAAAGCGTGGACGAGTACCTCCACGAGTTTACACAGTTGGGACGGTATGCTGGGGCTATCTTTACGGAAGAGGAGAGGAAGACCAACCGATTTTATGAGTTTCTTCGTGGTGACCTACAGTTACTCCTTACTGGGCCTAAGGAGCAAGGCTTCCTAGCCTTGGTTAAATCGGCCCGGTCTTTGGAAATGGTTTCAAAGAGGGTACAAGAGAAGAAGGACTCAGGAGAAAAGAAGGCAGAGTTCAAAGTGCCTAGTGCAAAGTCAGGATTCCGCAGATGGAACAAGAAGCAAAGGACTTCGAACTCAGCCCCTTCTTCTGATGCGTCAGGGGCAACCATAAGTCGAGTCCCAAGAGCTTGCTTCAACTATGGGAAGACGGGGCATTTTTCTCGTGAGTGTTGGAGCGGACGTTCAAAGTCCGAGAGGAAGTCTGGAGCGACTTATGAGGAGAAAGGCAAGGCGATGGAGTCAACCGCATCCCATCATGCTCTAGTCCAGCCTAGAGTTTATAATCTTGGTCTGCGAGAGGCCATAAAGCAAGCTGACGTGGTGACAGGTATGAGTTAATTTATAGCAGATTAACTTTTTTAGTTGTTACCTCTTTTATGTGTTAGCTTACTTTTGTTGTTGTTGCTACAATTTGTTTTGATTCTCGATTGTCCGGCGAGAGACTTGTTTGATACGGGAGCTTCGCATTCCTTCTTGTCTGAATGATTTGTGATGCGCATCGGGGTCCCTCCCTTGATGTCAAAAGACAAGTTGGATGTGTTGTTGCCCAATGGGTGCTCAATGCGCGCGGATAAGGTCTGCGTAGTCAATGTTCGGATTGGAGATCAGGATTTTGATTTGCGAGCGTTGATTCTATCGTTAGTAGAGTTCGATGTAATCTTTGGTATGGACTTGCTCTCGGAGTAGCGAGCTTACATTGATTGCTACCGAAAGGAGGTTAAGTTGGGATTAAATTGTGAACGGGAGACTACGTTTGCGGGCATGAAGGGGTCAGGGAAAGTTTTGATGTCGGCACTTCAGGTGATCAAGGCAGTTTTGTCTAGGGCAGAGCTGTTTGTCACATTAATGCAGGATTCAACGCCTAGGCCTAGTCTGGACAGTATCCCAGTTGTGTCAGAGTATCCTGATGTGTTTCCAGATGATCTCCCAGTAGCTCCTCCTCAGCGGGAGATAGACTTTACTATAGAGCTGGTACCGGGTGCCAAACCGGTGCCACGCTCCCCCTATCGGATAGCGCCAAAAGAGATGGTGGAGTTGAAGGTGCAACTACAAGTGTTGTTAGAGAAAGGTTATGTGCGTCCAAGTTCGTCTCCTTGGAGCGCACCGGTTGTCTTCGTTAAGAAGAAAGATTGGAGCTTGCTTGTATCGACTACGAGGAATTGAACAAGCTTACGCAAAGGAATAAGTATCCGTTCCCAAGAATTGATGATCTATTTGATCAGTTGGTTGGGTCAACGTTATATTCGAAGTTAGATCTGAAGTCCGGTTACTACCAATTGAGGATAAGGGAGAGTTACAACCCAAAGACAACATTCAGTACGCGGTTTGGGCATTACGAGTTCACGGTCATGCCATTTGGTTTGACCAATGCGCCATCCGTGTTTATGGATCTGATGAATAGGATGTTCAGGGAGTACCTGGACCGTTTTGTGATAGTATTTATCGACGATATCCTGGTGTACTTGCAGTGTGAAGAGGATCACTACAATCACCTGCACATGGTGTTGGAGACGTTGAGAAGAAATCAGTTGTATGTTAAGTTCTCCAAGTGTGAGTTATGGTTATCCTCGATAGCGTTCCTTGGTCATGTTGTTAGTGGAGAAGGGATAACAGTGGATCCGGCGAAGATAGTGACGATACGGGAGTGGCCTGCTTTGACTACAGTGGCGGAGGTCCGGAGCTTTCTGGGGCTTGTTGGCTACTACAAGCGCTTCGTAGAGAACTTCTCGCGGATAGCACTACCACTCACGACTTTGACTAGGAAGAATCAGAAGTTTGTGTGGTCTTCGGAGTGCGAATAGGCTTTTGAAGAGTTGAAGAGGCGGTTGATCACATCGCCTATTTTATGTTCCCCAAGTGGAAGCGAAGGGTTCAAAATCTATAGTGATGCTTTGGGCAATGGTTTGGGCTGTGTTCTGCTACAACATGGGAGTGTGATAGCCTATGGTTCATGACAATTGAATGCTCACATGAGAAATTATCCGGTCCATGACTTGGAGTTAGCGGCCGTGATATTTGCTTTAAAGCTATGGAGGCACTCTATGTACGGTGTAAAAGTCGATATATACACTGATCATAAGAGCTTGAAGTACCTGTTACATAAAAAAGATTTGAACATGAGGCTGCGGAGGTGGATGGAGTTCCTAGGGGACTACACCTTCAAGATACATTATGTGCCATGGAAAGGTAATGTAGTGGCGGATGCGTTGAGTCGTAAGGTTCCTACACAGGCCAACTGGTTATCAGTACATGATGAAAGATTGGTCCGTGAGTTGGAGGCTTTGGAGATATCTTGTGTTGACAAGCAGTATAGTATTGAGGCGAATCTATTTTGGACCGAGGTGCAGTGTGACCTAGCAGAAAGAGTTCAGCGAGCTTTGATTCAGGATAACAGCATGAAGCGGATCTTGGATGAATCATTGGATGGGTCAAATTCCCAGTTTGTTATTGAGGATGGGTTGCTAAGGAAGGACGGTCGCCTATGCATTCCTAGTGCGGATAATCTTCGGGAGGAGTTGATGTACGAGGCTCATCATACCAAGTACTCAATCCACCCGAGAAGCACGAAGATGTATAAAGTCATGATGAAATTTTTTTGGTGGCCAGGATTGAAGAAGGATGTAACACTTTATGTGGATAAGTGCCAAACTTGTGCCTTGGTTAAGGCGGAGTGCCAGAAGCCTGGAGGTTTCCTAAAGTCCTTGTCTATCCCGGAATGGAAATTTGACGACATATCTATGGATTTTGTGCATGGTTTGCCGAGGTTGCAGAAGGGAAACGACGCCATCTGGGTGGTCGTAGATAGGTTGAGTAAGGTGTCGCACTTCATCCCGATCAGGAAGGAAGATCCGTTGGAAAGGTTGGCCAAACTCTATGTGGAGAATATTGTACGGTTGTATGGTGTGCCCCGCAGTATTCTTAGTGATCGAGATGGACGTTTCACATCGAATGACTGGAGGTTGGTGCATAGTCTGTTGGGTACTAAGCTAAAGTTCAGTACAGCCTTTCATATGCAGATGGATGGCCAAACCGAGAGGGTCAACTGGACGTTGGAGGACATGCTTCGCATGTGCGTCCTAGATTTTGGAAATCAATGGGAAGATCACCTGTACATGGTGGAGTTTGCATATAACACCAGTTTTCAGGAGAATATTGGAATGGCGTCTTTCAAGTTCTTGTACGGTAGAAAGTGTCGCACGCCGTTGTCTTGGTTGGAGACGGGTGAGTCGAAGCTTTACAAATGTCAAGTGGTGGAAGATGCCACTTCAGTGATACGGATAATTCAGGAACGGTTGAAGATCGCTCAGGACAGACAGTCGAAGTACTATAACGCCAAACATAGGAACGTGGAGTTCAGTGTTGGAGACTGGGTGTACTTGAAAGTCAAACCGTTCAAGGGTGTCTCGCGGGTTCGATGCTTGAAGAAGCTGAGTCCGAGATACCTTAGACCATTTGAGATACTGGAGCGTGTTGGCGAAGCAGCGTATAGATTGAAGCTATCTGTGGAGTTGAGTGGGCTACACGATGTGTTCCACGTATCGGTGTTGAGTAAGGAGGTGCAAGAGCCTTCGCAGATTGTTGCGGTTTATCAAGTGCCAGTTGATTACGAGTTGACGACAAAGGTCAAGACAGTACGTATAGAAGATGTTGAAGTCAAGCGACTCCGCAACAAGGATATCCGAATGGTCAAAGTCCGTTGGTATAATTGCGGACGTGAGGAGCTTTCTTGGGAGCGAGAGCAAACTATGTTGGAAGAATACCCCGAGTTGTTCCATTCAGGTAACTTGTAAATTTGTGTACCTTTACTTAATTTCGGGACAAAATTCCTTAAGTGGGGAGATTTGTAACGCCCCAAAAATTGTATTTGAGTTGGTCGCGTAAAAAGGGATTTTTGGTGCCTGTATAGGGGTACACAGCCTAGGACACGGGAGTGTCCAAGGCCGTGTCTGGCTGGTGTTTTGGTCGTTTTCATCCCGAGAAGGACACGGCAAGGAACACGGCTTAAGGACACGGGCGTGTCATGTGACACGGGCGCGTGCCTACCCGTGTCAGTACCCGTGTTCAACAGGGTCGTGTCGGTTGGCGTGGCGGTTATGTGTGACACGCCCCCGGTCACGGGCGTGTCGAGGGACCCGACACGGGCGTGTTAAGTAAGACACGGGCGTGTCTGAGCCCGTGTGAGTCTTTGCGTTCGACGATCGTGCCTAAATCGAGGCACACGGCCTGGGACACGGTCGTGTGCCCGGCCGTGTTCGGCACAGGTTTGGGAATTTTTGAGCGGATCTGAGACGTTCTTTTTCTTTAAATAAGATCCAACGACCCAGATGATTTCCTGCTCTGTTAAGGCCGGGAATAGGGGAGTTAATTCTTCATTTTCTCCAAACCATTCTCTTTCCAAGGAGTTAGAGAGAGGAGGAAGAAGAAGGAGGATTCCGGCAGCCGGCGGAGCATCAGAGCACCGTTTTGAGATCTGAGAGCGGATCCGTGGAGGAAAGATCGTTGTGAAGACTTCTATCCGTGTAGTTTTTCCCATGGCACAAAAATGGACTATAAGGATAACGATTCTCCACTTGAGCATGCGAAGCTCTTCCTTTCTGCATAGGGAATCACGCTACCGCGAGTGTGCGGTGAGTGCGTGGTGTTCCTTGGGGTTGATGTGAATAGTCCCCCTTGCGTTGCATATAGAGTCCGGAATCGAAGTACGGGCATAGGCATTGTGTGTGAAGCCTACCCGGACATGTTGGTCTGAATCGGTGATGTTGCATTTGTTATGATTTGCCGAAGAAGACTCCGTGCTTTGGGTTTTTGGGTTTCTACGCGGTAGATTGCAGCAGGGATCCTTGGAGGTTAGCTCCAATGCGCACCCGAAAAACTGAGCAGAATCGTTATTCTGCAAACTTGGCGGTCTGGGAACCGGCCTTGAACATAACTAGGTTATGTGATTGATTGGAATATTAGGATCTGAGAGAAGCTTGGCCCGTGAGTACGTCTTAAGGTGAACTATGCGGTTGTGAGCAACGTGCAAGTAGAATTGGACCTGGGCTATGTGGTTCGGTGCAAGAGACCCGAAAAGGGGACTGGCCGTTGGCATAGTCGGGAGCCTTTCATAGTGTTCAGGAAGGATGAAATGCTCACGTTGTTGCCATCTTGGTGGTGGTGGTGAAGACGCTGATGTGTTAGGATTCACCGTTAATGTGCCCTGAGTGTACGGGGTGTTTGGCCGTGCGAGCCTACACCTGTGGCGAAGTATGTTTTTACATAATTGTTTAGCTGGGCTAATGTTATACAGGGAAGGAGCACCGCCGTCCCGAGAAAGGGACGGGGTCGTTATAATTTGGTCGGCTTTTGCTGACCGTTGCATTGTTTGCCACCATGCGGTGGAATGTTGCTTGCAGGTGCTGCGGAGCCGAGTGCAAAATAGCGGGCCAGAGCCAATGTTGCCGTGCTGGCCCTCGAAGGCCTTATAGAATAGTTGTTTTTATTTTGTCATGCGTGGCCAGCCTGCGAGCCGATGTATGTAAGACACTATTTGTTAAATGAATATTTGTAAGGCCATAAGGCCGTGTCCCCTTTAAGTTTATTTGGTTTTCATGCCTGTTGTGTGGATGTGGACATTCATGATTATGGATTTAAGTTTTGGGTTCTTTCAACTATTTAAAAGCTTCTGCTAGAATGCTCTGTGTAGTACAAGTTGGAATGTTTGGTTATTAATACGTAACCCTTCTGACTGTCCATGGTATATGGCATCGGGTTCTAGCGGGACCTTCTGTTTTATGCCATACGACGGATGGGGGTCGTTACAGCTTTGACCTGGGCACTCATTTTAGTGGGCTCTATACTAGAGCTAGGCAGAGATTAAAATGGGTGCCCACTCTTCATCTCTTGTCCAAATAACTTGAAATTTGGACAGGGAGTCACCCTAGTCTATAACTAGTGATGCCCAAAAATAAGAATTTTTGGGGACAATTTTTCCATAGTTTTTAGAATTATTTAATTTCTCTAGGGTAAATTAATTGAGGGATCAAATGACCTCCAAACTCACCCAAATTTTGGTGTAGTTCTTGGGGTCATCATAAGGCTCTGGTTAAAATTTCATCTCATTTGGAGATGGTTTGAATTGAAATCATGCAAACCCTAGCCTTGCCATAATAAGGGTATTAAGGTCAAAAAGTGCACTTTTTATAATGGCCTCCCAGCCCACATTCGCAAGGATGGCCGCCGGCACCCCCAACACCATGCTCGAAAGGGTTCAGCCTAACCAGGTCTGCAGACCATGCACCCCAACCCTCTCCATACACAGATGGGTTGTTGAGGCTGGGGATCAAACCCGAGACCTCCTTGATAAGGAGTTTTCAAACCACTCCTCAACACCAATTGAGCTGCAGCTTAATTGGTGATGAGGAGTGGTTTGAAAACTCCTTATCAAGGAGGTCTCGGGTTTGATCCCCAGCCTCAACAACCTGCCTGTGTATGGAGAGGGGTTGGGGTGCAAGGTCTGCATACCTGGTTATGCTGAACCCTTTCGAGCATGGTGCTGGGGGTGTCGGCGGCCGTCCTTGCGAGCGTGGGCTGGGGAGGCTGTTACACGTGGAGGCAGGTCGCCTGGCCTCGAGCAACTTAGAGGCAGGTCGCCTAACGGAGTGGCTGGTGACCATCCGGCTACATGGCGGTCTCGGCGGACAGGAATCCGAGTCCGCCACAACTGGGGTAGTTCGTGTAACACCCTCATCCGTCGTATGACATATAGTAGAAGGTCCAGCTGGAACCAGACACAATATACCACACACAGTCGGAAGGGTTACGTATGAATAACCAAACTATCCAATTAAGAGTACTCGTCCTAACACAGAGCATTCTAGCGGAAGCTTTTAAACAGTTGAAATAACCCAAACTTGTATCCAAATATCATGAATGTCCAACACCACTACAACTGGAATGAAAACAAATACACTGAAAGGTACACGGCCTTATGGCCTTACAGAGGTTCACTTAATTAAATAATGTTTTCCATACATCGGCTCGCAAGCCGGCCATACATGACAAAATAAAGTACAACTATTCGCTTTGGCCTTCTAGGGCCAGCACAGCAACCTGGGCTCCAGTCCGCTATTTTGTACTCAGCTTCGCAGCACCTGCAAACAACATTCCACCGCACAGTGGCAAACAAAGCAATGGTCAGCCAAAAGCCGACCAAATTATAATGACCCCTCCCCTAACTCGGGACGGCGGTGCTCCTTCCCTGCAATTGATTAGCCCAGCTAAAATAATATAGTACAAACATGCTAGCCAAAGGTGTAGGCTCGCACGGCCAAACGCCTCGTGCACTCAGGGCACATTATCAGTGAATCCTGACGCTTCAGCGTCTTCACCAACACCCCCGGGATGGCAACAACTTGAGCATTTTAGCCTTTTTGACCACTGTCAAAGGCTCCCGACTATGCCAACGGCCAATCCCCTTTTCGGGTCTCTCGCACCGAACCACAAAGCCCAGGTCCGATTCCACTTGCCCGTTGCACACAACGCGTAGTACACCTTAAGACATACGCACGAGCCATGCATCTCTCGGATCCTGCCATTTCCAAACAATCATATAACCTAGTTATGTTCAAGGCCGGTTCCAAGACAGCCAAGTTAGCAGAACAACGATTCCGCTCAGTTTTCAGGGTGCGCCATGGAGTTAATCCCCAAGGATCCCTGCTACAATCTACTGCATAGAAACCCGAAAACCCAAAGCATGGAGTCTTCTCTGGCAAATCATAACAAATGCAACATCATCGATCCAGACCAACATGTTCGGGTAGGCTTCACACATAATGCTTATGCCCGTACTTCAATTCCGGACTCTATATGCAACATAAGGGGGACTATTCCCGGCAACCCCAAGGTACACCACACACTCGCCGCACACTCGCGGGAGCGGGTTTCCCTATGCAAAAGGAAGAGATCTTTTGCGCCATGAAAAAATTACACGGATAGAAGTCTTCGCAACGGGATTTCCTCCACGGATCCGCTCTCGGTTCTCTAAACGGTGCTCCGATACTCCGCCGGCGGCTGGAATCCTCCTCCTTCTTCCTCCTTGCTCTAACTCCTTGGAAAGAGAAAGCTTAAGGGAGAAATGTGGAGTTAAACTACCATTCCCGGCCTTAACAGAGCAGGAACACGACTGGGTCGTCTGATCTTACTTAAAGAAAACGAACGGCTCAGATCTGTACAGAAATCCTCAAACCTGGGCCGAACACGGCCTCACACACGGCCGTGTCCCAGGCCGTGTGCCTCGATCCAGACACGATCGTAGAATGCAGAAAAACCACACGGGCAAGACAAGCCTGTGTCTCAACCTGACACGCCCGTGTCGGGTCCTGGACAAGCCCGTGACCGGAGGCGTGTCACGAATAACCGTCACGCCAACCGTCACGATTCTAGGGAACATGGGTACTGACACGGGTAGGCACACGCCCGTGTCAAATGACACGCCCGTATCATTCTGTCGTGTTTCTTGTCGTGTCCTTCTCGGTATACAGCTGAACATAACACCAAGCAAGACACGGCCTTGGACATGCACCGTGTCCTAGGCCGTGTACCCATATACAGGCACCAAAATCTCTTTTGGGCGCGACCAGCTCGATAATGATTTTCGGGGTGTTACAAATCTCCCCCCTTAAGGAATTTCGTCCCGAAATTAAGAAAAGGTATACAAAAATTAAATGTTACCTGAGTGGAATAACTCGGGGTATTCCTCCAACATAGTTTGCTCTAGCTCCCACGAAAGCTCCTCACGTCCACAGTTATCCCAATGAACCTTCACCATTCGGATTTCCTTGTTACGGAGTCATTTGACCTCAACATCTTCTATACGTATAGGTTTCACCTATCTCATCAACTCATAATCCACTGGCACTTGATCAACCGCAACTAACTGCGAAGGCTCTTGCACCGCCTTCCGCAACACCGGTACGTGGAACACATCGTGTAGCCCACTCAACTCCACCGAGAGCTTCAATCTATACGTTGCCTCGCCAACACACTCCAGGATTTCAAATGGTCCAAGGTATCTCGGACTCAGCTTCTTCAAGCATAGAACCCGTGAAACACTCTTGAACGGATTGATTTTTAAATACACCAAGTCGCCAACACCGAATTCCATGTTCCTATGCTTGGCGTTATAGTACTTTGCTTGCCTGTCCTGAGCGATCTTCAACCTTTCCTGAATTTTACGTACCATGGAAGTGGCGTCTTCCACCACTTGACGTTTATACAACTTCGACTCGCCTGTCTCCAACCAAGACAACGGCGTACGACACTTCCTCCCATACAAGGCCTCGAAAGGTGCCATTCCAATACTTGCTTGAAAGTTGTTGTTATACACAAACTCCACCATGTACAGGTGATCTTCCCAATGCTTTCCGAAATCTGGGACGCACATACGAAGCATGTCCTCCATCGTCCTGTTGACCCTCTCGGTCTGGCCATCCGTCTATGGGTGGAAAGCTGTGCTGAAACTCAGCTTAGTTCCCAACAAATTATGCACCATCCTCCAGTCCTTCGACGTGAAGCGTCCATCTCGGTCACTAACAATACTGCGCGGCACACCATGCAACCGTGCGATATTATCCACATAAATTTTGGCTAACTTTTCCACTGGATCTTCCTTCCTATTCGGGATGAAATGTGACACTTTCGTCAACCTATCTACGACCACCCAGATGGCGTCGTTTCCCCTCTGCGACTTTGGCAAACCATGCACAAAATCCATAGAAATGTCATCGAATTTCCATTCCGGGATAGGCAAGTACTTTAGGAAGCCTCCGGGCTTCTGGCACTCCGCTTTCACCAAGGCATAAGTTTGGCACTTGGCGACATAAAGTGCTACATCCTTCTTTAATCCTGGCCACCAGAATAACTTCTTCATGTCTCTATACATCTTCGTGCTACCCGGGTGGATTGACTACTTGGTATGATGAGCATCGTACATCAACTCCTCCCGATGATTATCCGCACTTGGGACGCATAGACGACCGTCCTTCCTTAGCAATCCATCCTCAACCGCAAACTGGGAATTTGACCCATCCAAATATTAATCCAAGATCTGCTTCATACGACTATCCTGAATCAAAGCCCATCGTACTCTATCAGTCAGGTCATACTGCACCTCTGTCCAACACAATAACGCCCCGACACTAGACTGCTTATCGACGCAGGAAATCTCTAATGCCTCCAAATCACGGACCAATCTCTCATCATGTACCGATAACCTACTGGCCTGCGCAGGAGCCCTGCGGCTCAACGCATCCGCCACCGCGTTTCCTATCCCAGGCACATAATGTATCTTGAAGGTATAGTCCCCCAAGAACTCCATCCACCTCTGCTGTCTCATGTTCAGATCCTTCTTATCTAGCAGGTACTTCAGGCTCTTATGGTTGGTATAAATATCGACCTTTACCCAGTACAGATAGTGCCTCCACAGCTTTAGAGCAAATATCACGGCCGCTAACTCTAAGTCATGGACCAGATAACTCCTCTTGTGAACCTTCAACTGTCGTGAACCATAGGCTATCACGCTCCCATGCTGTAGAAGAACACAGCCCAAACCACTGCCCGAAGCTTCACTATAAATCTCAAACCCCTCGATTCCACTCGGCGAACGTAAAATAGGCGCCGTGGTCAACCGCCTCTTCAATTCTTCAAAAGCCTGCTCACACTCCAGCGACCACACGAACATTTGATCTTTCCTGGTCAACGTCGTGAGTGGTAACGCTATCCGCAAGAAGTTCTCTACGAGGCGTCTGTTGTAGCCGGCAAGCCCCAGAAAGCTCCGAATTTCTGCCACTGAAGACAATATAGGCCACTCCCGTATCGCTGCTATCTTCGTCGGATCCACCACTATCCATTCTCCACTAACAACATGACCAAGGAATGCTACTGAGGATAACCAGAACTCACATTTGGAGAACTTTGCATACAACTGATTCCTCCTCAACGTCTACAACACCATGTGTAGATGTTTTTAATGGTCCTCCTCACACTGCGAGTATACCAAGATATCATCGATAAATACTATCACGAAATAATCCAGGTATTCTCTGAACGTCATGTTCATCAAATCAATAAACACAGATGGAGCATTGGTCAACCAAAACGACATGACTATGAACTCGTAATGCCCAAACCGCATGTTGAACGCTGTCTTAGGGATGTCGCTTTCCATTATCCTCAATTGGTAGTAACCGGACTTCAGATCTACTTCGAATATACTGTTGACCCAACCAATTGATCAAATAGATCGTCAATCCTGGGGATCAGATATTTATTCTTCTCCATAATCTTGTTCAACTCCTGATAGTCAATACAGAGTCGCAAGCTCCCATCCTTCTTCTTAACGAAAAGAACCGGTACGCTACAAGGCGACGAACTTGGACACACATACCCTTGCTCCCACAACTCCTACAATTGCACCTTCGACTCCGCCATCTCTCGCGGCGCTATCCGATACGGAGAGCGTGACACCGGTTTGGCACCCGATACCAGCTCAATGGTAAAATCATTCTCCCACTGAGGAGGGGCTCCAGGGAGATCATCTGGGAACACATCAGGATACTCGGACACAACTACGATACTGTCCAGACTTGGCCTAGGCGTTGAAGCTTGTACTAAGGTGACAAACAGCTCTGCACCAGACCGAACCGCCTTAATCACTTGAAGGGCCGACATCAAAACTTTACCCGACCCCTTCATGCCCGCAAACAAAGTCTCCCGTTCAGTATGCTGTCCGGACGATCGAAACTCAATACGAAGCCTGTCACCACATCAGCTTGTTTCATGGCCTCTTGCAGACCAAGATTATAAACTCTAGGCTGGGCTAGAGTATGATGGGACGCGGTTGATTCCATTGCCTTCCCTTTCTCTTCATAGGTCGCTCCAGGCTTCCTCTTGAACTTTGCACGTCCGCTACAACATTCACGAGCAAAGTGCCCCGTCTTCCCACAGTTGTAGCAAGCTCCTAGAACTCGACTTATGGTTGCCCCCGATGCACCAGACGAAGGGGCTGAGTTCGAAGTCTTCTGCTTCTTGCTCCAACTGCGGAATCCTGACTTTGCATTTGGCACTTTGAACTCTGCCTTCTTTTCTCCGAGGTCCTTCTTCTCTTGGACTATCTTCACAAGCTTTTCGAATGACTGGACAAACTGTCCAAGGCTAGGAAGCCCTGTGCCTTAGGCCCAGCAAGGAGTAATTGTAGGTCACCGCATAGACCCTCATAAAATCGGTTGGTCTTCCTCTCTTCTTCCATAAACATAGCACCAGCATACCAACCCAACCGTGTAAACTCGTGGAGATACTCGTCCGCGCTTTTGGCTCCCTGAGTCAACCCAAGATACTGATTTTTTATCTCAAGCTTCTGAGCAGAGTGTATATATCTAGCCAAACAGAATCTTGAGAATTCCTCCATAGGCACATCAGCAAGCTGCCTTCCCACTAAGAGATGAAACTCCAACTCATCTCACCACAGCCTCGCCTCACCATCCAAAAGGAAGGTCTCTATGGTGGTCTTCTGCCACTCTTCCGTTAACGTGGCCGTCTAGACCATCTTTATCGTAGAGAGCCAATCCACAGCTTGAGTTGGCATTCCAACCCCATCGAACCTCGGAGGATTAAAGCCCATTACATGCTTGATCTGTCTCTTCGTAATCCTCCTCGACTCTGCCTGATCCACCACCAAGCGCTCCACCACTCTCGGCTCTGCCACCCTAACCGCTTCTTGCTCATTCATAGGAGGTGCGTGATGCATTTGCCCTCCAGGTTGGGCATTTAACATGGCAAAAACTGCTTCAGCCACCAACCTGATGGTTTCCGCTGAAGGAGGTGTTGTAGGCACATCCCTCGATGCTCTACTTTTCGCTGATTGCGGACGCTCCGATTGACCATCACCGCTCCTAGCTGCCTATAATAGCAAAGAACCTAGATTAGACGACACACAAATTGCTAAAAGCAATCATTAGAACACTCTAGTTCCACAAAACAAGTGTATTTTTCATTCCTAAGTGGACATTCATGGGTTCTTTTTGATGTTATAATGATGACGCACACATGTTCTCACCACCCCTTAAAAGAATTCGCCCACGAATTTAGTTAGGCCTGACCGTAACCATAAGTCTGATACCAAATTTTAACACCCCCATCCGTCGTCTAGCATATAGTAGAAGGTCCAGCTGGAACCTGACACCATATACCACGGACAGTCGGAAGGGTTACGTATGAATAAACAAACTATCCAATTAAGACTACTTGTCCTAACACAGAGCATTCTAGCGGAAGCTTTTAAACAGTTGAAAGAACCCAAACTTGTATCCAAATATCATGAATGTCCAACACAAGTACAACTAGAATGAAAACAAAGACACTGAAAGGTACACGGCCTTATGGCCTTACAGAGATTCACTTTATTAAATAATGTTTTTCATACATCGGCTCGCAGGCCGGCCACACATGACAAAATAAAGTACAACTATTCGCTTTGGCCTTCTAGGGCCAGCACAGCAACCTAGGCTCTAGCCCGCTATTTGGTACTCGGCTCCGCAGCACCTGCAAGCAACATTCCACCGCAAGGTGGCAAGCAAAGCAACGGTCAGCCAAAAGCCGACCAAATTATAACGACCCTGCCCCTAACTCAGGACGGCGGTGCTCCTTCCCTTCAATTCATTAGACCAGCTAAAATAATATAGTACAAACATGCTAGCCACAGGTGTAGGCTCGCACGGCCAAACACCCCATGCTCTCAGGGCACATTATCGGTGAATCCTGACACTTCAGCGTCTTCACCACCACCCCCGAGATGGCAACAACGTGAGCATTTTAGCCTTTCTAACCACTGTCTAAGGCTCCCGACTATGCCAACGGCCAGTCGCCTTTTCGGGTCTCTCGCACCGAACCACATAGCCCAGGTCTGATTCGACTTGCCTGTTGCTCACAACGCGTAATACACCTTAATACGTACGCACGAGCCAAGCTTCTCTTCGATCCTGCCATTTCCAAACAATCACATAACCCAGTTATGCTCAAGGCCGGTTCCCAGACCGACAAGTTAGCAGAACAACGATTCCGCTCAGTTTTCCGGGTGCGCCTTGGAGTTAATCCCCAAGGATCCCTGCTACAGTCTACCGCGTAGAAACCCGAAAACACAAAGCACGGAGTCTTCTCCGGCAAATCATGACAAATGCAACATCACCGATCCAGACCAACATGTCCGTGTAGGCTTCACACACAATGCCTATGCCCGTACTTTGATTCCGGACTCTATATGCAACACAAGGGGGACTATTCACGTCAACCCCAAGCATCACCGCACACTCGCCGCACACTCGCGGGAGCGGGTTTCCTTATGCAAAAGGAAGAGAGCTTCACATGCTCAAGAAGAGAATCGTTACCCTTGTAGTACGCTTTTGCGCCATGGAAAAATTGCACAGATAGAAGTCTTCGCAACGGGATTTCCTCCACGGATCCGCTCTCGGTTCTCTAAACGGTGCTCTGATGCTCTGCCGGTGGCCGGAATCCTCCTCCTTCTTCCTCCTTACTCTAACTCCTTGGAAAGAGAAAGATTAAGGGAGAAATGAGGAGTTAAACTACCATTCCCGGCATTAACACAGCAGGAACACACCTTGGCCGTCTGATCTTACTTAAAGAAAACGAACGGCTCAGATCTGTACAGAAATCCTCAAACCGGGGCCGAACACGGTCTCGCACACGGCCGTGTCCCAGGCCGTGTGCCTCGATCCAGGCACAATCGTCGAATGCAGAAAAACCACACGGGCAAGACACGCCCGTGTCTCAACCTGACACGCCTATGTCGGGTCCTGGACACGCTCGTGACTGGAGGCATGTCACGAATAACCGTCACGCCAACCGTCACGAATCTAGGGAACACGGGTACTGACACAGGTAGGCACACGCCCATGTCAAATGACACGCCTGTGTCATTCTGTCGTGTTTCTTGTCGTGTCCTTCTCGGGATATAGCTGGCCAAAACACCAAGCAAGACACGGCCTTGGACACGCCCGTATCCTAGGCCGTGTACCCCTATACAGGCACAAAAATCTCTTTTGGACGCGACCAGCTCGATAACGATTTTCGGGGCGTTACAGTTCGCCTGTCGGAATGCGGGAACCATGATGCGGTTAGCTCAACAAACAGCACGGCCTGTAGGGGTGGACTGAGGAAGCAGTCTGAACCCTCTGCAGAGCAGGCGGTTGAGGCGGGACATGGGCGGTCAGAGCTCGAGACTACCATAGCCGCGCTGCCTGAGCAGACAGAGAAGTCTGTCCGCCTATACTTTGACTGGCCGCAAACTCCAGGTAGATTCTGGAGCAGCCCGCGACTACCAAGCTGGCTACCTTGGAAAGGATCGCCTATTTCTGGGTTAACAAAGAAGAAAAAAAATTAGAAATGAAAATGTTTTGGAAAAAAGAATGAAAATCAAAATTGAATTGAAAGTATTTGTGGAATTGTCTTTTAGGATTAGGCGGTGCACACAACTATGTTGTCAAGTCCAAGACTGGGGGCGTGGTGTACCTGCATGTTATTAATTTGGAGCGTGGATTATTTTTATTATGCTAGCTCATTTGGTTTTTGTGCTTGAGCCATCATTTTTATCATTAATTACCTCGCCTAAACCCAAGCACCATCTCTAACCTATGTCCTACGGATTTGCACGTTGAACCAAACCATTATTGTGGAGAGTGTGTGAAAAGACGAGCTTATGGTCACCGACATTGATGGATTTCTATGAAGTTTGCCCCGAACATTGATCTTTGGAGATGCTCACTGTTGATGCACGAAAACGGATGAGAGGAGAGAACAGGGTTATCGCGACCACAAACATCTAACGGGTTGTGTTCGGTCTCATAGGCAAGGTGATGAGGTTAAGAGGTTGATGGTTGCTGGGATAGAGGAGAGGAGAAAGCTTCTGAGTGCTCGAGAGTGGAGCAAACAGTTGTTTAAGGGCTGCAGGGATAGAGGAGAGAAGGTTGTTGATCCGAGTGTAGAGATGGTAGGTAAGGTTGATCAGAAGCTATCGAGCAGACAGTTACTTTGACGGTTGTTCTTGCAGGTTGATGCCGAGAGAGTTGAGATGAGAAGAAGAGAGGGCTGCTAGCAGCGACAACAGTAGACTTCGCCCGCCGTGGCTTAAATGCCACTCTTGCGACGGGCTTTCCTTTGATTAATATTGAGTATTACAGCTTGAGTTACAACATTACATGGAATGCAAATAAAGGGTACATAGGGGGAAGCTGGTTGCCAAGGAAAGAAGGAGCTAGAAAGGAGTCCGCACGGACTGAGAAGTAAGGTCAGCAGACCGCGTGGTTAGCTGAAGAGGGTATGCGTACTGAGAAAGGGAGTCAGCAGGGTTGATGTCTTGAGCTTGTCATCGGCTGTCCTCGAGCGTGAGGCGATGTTAGAGTGTCCCCAATGATAGGTATGTGGGACTATTTATATGCCCGAGGAGGTAACAGCTTTCGGTGACGTTACCCCCGGTGAGTTGGTAAGTGGTACGAGTAAAGAGTGGAGTCTGCCGAGTCCGCAACAGGCTGCGCGGTCTAGGACGCTTTCTGGAACTAGTTCTGCGGCTTGCCGGACTGGGAAGAATCCGCCCCTGTTGTGCTGAGCGAGCCCGTGATAAGGTTTGCAGGATGATAAGGTATCCTCCTGCTGCTGGGAAGAAGCGGGTGTCGGGATGCTGATGTTGAACGGCGGGCTGCATAGAGAATCCGCGGAGTCCGCGACGGATAGGCCGAGTCCGCCTCTGCTACTGAATGGATACGAGGCCACATACTACTGAGAAGCTGGAGATGGGGTTCATCAATGTCTGCGGACTGAAGGATTGGACTGAAGGACGAGTCTGCCCAGCCCGTAGCGGAGGAGTTTAGTTGGAACAAGGCCACGCTTTTTGGGCAGACTGGGATGGAGTGTGCTAGCTGCCAGTGGTGCTGGTCGACTGGTTGACCTGGCAGACTGAAGAAGCAGGTCACCCAATCTGCTGAAGTACGCCACCTATTTGAAGGAAAGGCTTTCTGCTCCTGAGGGCTCGGCGACCTGGCGGACTGTGGAGGCAGGTCGCGCATGCTAGCGAGGTAGAGCAGGTGGCTATTTCAGTCTGGTGGCCTGAGGAAGGTCGCCGTATTTTGGAGCGAAATGAATGTGGGCAGTCTGTGCGGACGGCGTTATAAGTTTGCCAGAGTTGGTTGGGTAATCATGTCATAGTGAAGAGAAATACGACGTGGTTAGCTGACCAAACCACGCGGCCTGTAGGGGCGGACTGAGGAAGCAGTCCGCAGCCCCTGCAGAGCAGACGGCAGAGGCGCAACTTGGGCGATCAGACCTGCAAGACTGCCCTGCTGCGCGGCCTTAGTGGACAGAGAGGTCTGTCCGCCCCTTCTTGGACTTATCACGACCTCCATGGAAAACCTGGAGCAGGCCGCGACTAGCAAGCTGTCCACCTTAGGAAGGATCGCCGATTTCGGGGTTAACATAATCCACGTACTTTTTTAAGTTCCGAAGGGAACTTCGAAAAAGTAGAAGACCCACGAAAATCGTGATACACCCCCAAGAAAAAATGGGGGAGGTAAGGAGAGATGGAACCTGATGTCTCCCCTTAGGAGTTTTCTAAATGCCTGTCCTTTTTCTGCAAATGAAAAGTTAATGTAGGCAAATAAGGAGGGTGCATCTTGTGTGTTCCTGAGTTTACCTTTACAAAATGAAGAAGACGTGAGTGTCTTCCACTGAGCTCTGCAAAACTGAGATGAGAGGAAGGCATAGAAGAATAATAACTGGCAAGTACCTGATGGAGGCTTGTAAGTACCTATTATCCTCTGCAAAAGGAAGAGTAGGCAGTATGCGTGAAAGAAAAATAAGTTGCAAGTACCTGAAAGGGACTCACAAGTATCTGCTGAGCTCTGCAAGAAAAGAGTTAGAACAGATATGATGTATGAAAGTAGTTTGCAAGTACCTGAAAGGAACTTTCAAGTATCTGCTGATCTCTGCAAGAAAAGACTTTGAAGCAGATATGATGTATGAAAGTAGGTTACAAGTACCTAAAAGGAAACTCGCAAGTATCTGCTGATCTCTGCAAGAAAAGATTTAGAAGAAGATATGATGTATGAAAGTAGGTTGCAAGTACCTGAATGGAACTTGCAAGTATCTCCTGATCTCTACAGCAAAAGAGTTAGAAGCAGATATGATGTTTGAAAGTAGGTTGCAAGTACCTTAAAGGAACTCGTAAGTATCTGCTGATCTTTACAGGAAAAGAGTTAGAAGTGAATATGATGTATGAAAGTAGCTTACAAGTACCTGAAAGGAACTTGCAAGTATCTGCTGATCTTTGCAAGAAAAGAGTTAGAAGCAGATATGATGTATGAAAGTAGGTTGCAAGTACCTGAAAGGAACTTACAAGTATCTGCTGATCTTTGCAAGAAAAGAGTTAGAAGCAGATATGATGTATGAAAGTAGGTTGCAAGTACCTGAAAGGAACTCACAAGTATCTGTTGATCTCTGCAAGAAAAGAGTTAGAAGAAGATATGAAATAATGAAATAAGCTGCAAGTACCTGAGCGGAACTTGCGAATGCTAACTGTTGATGAGATAAGATAGAAGTGATCATATAGCAAAGGAAATGTCTAACGAACTCTGTTGGTAACTGAATGAAGGCCAAACAATAATAGTGATCTTCTCGCGAGATTAGAGATATTTTTAATATGAAGTCGAGATCAATATGAAGAAATCATCTTAATTAGACTCCAATAGCACGGCTTGTCAATCATGGAGAACCAGATTCTTTGATCAATGATTGGTGCCATTAGCATTTGAGAAGAGTAACAAAGAGCCTTGTAAATCGTCATCTGATAGAGATTCATGCAAGCAATGCATATAAAATGAGAGTAATCAAAATGACTGTTGCAAATCCTTTTGATAGGTTGGATTTAACCTGTTAACCTGTGAAAGAGGCATTTGATAAAAAGAGGTCTATACTCTGTGATGACCAAGAAAGACTGGATGCTACCACAGGAGATCACCCGTGGGCCTTATACATCGCTTTCCTGAGAAAGATCATCACAAGTATAGTCCTACTAAGAGCGGGCTGGCCGCACATCCTTTAGAAGGGCACAAAAGAGAAAAGCATGGGAAATCTTGAGAAGGATCGTTAGATACACTTCTCTTATGCCTCGAGTTACAACATCGCTGATCGGTCAGGCCAGGTGCGCCAAGTGGTCTACAATATTGCTCGCCCGTGACAAATTTCAGCGGAGTTGTGGGCCCTGCGAATGCACAGATTGAGAGTACCAAAGAGTATTCAACCATTACAATCATGAGATGATCAAAGAGACAAGGCTACACATGATCGTCACTGCTTGTCAAACAAACGTCATCATAACTATAATGTATCCTTTGCGAAGCCCAACAGAGCTAACACATGGGACCTCCCTTGATGCACACTTTGTGTTAGATACCGACTACGATTCGAAGTCCCGTATTCCACTGCATGAGAGTTGGACAGCTCCCACTATACATATGCGAACACTCCACGCGATAAGTGGCCGTTGTGGCCTTATGCCGGAGTCTAATCTCGAGGGGGCCAATAGCATGATTCGGCGATGTCTCGGTGGTTCTGTGATCTCTTTGGCAAAGAGAAAATAGAGGAGGAAGCACTCCAAAAGGGGAAATGTGTCAGTATGGGATCTCTGATGTAAACTTTATTGAAATGCATGAACACTTAGAAGTGCTTTGAAAAGAAAACATTTGAAACATGTAGAGTAGAGTAAGAGTAACCGCTAATGAATGCAAGGAGCTTTGAGGAGCTGCAATGTACTTTTTCAGCTCAGAATAATCTTCCGAGGGAGACCTCGTTATTGGCATTGAAGCATTCAACAACACTGAGGTTGGGGTGATTGTCGATTTCACACACCCCCTTTGAGCAGCAAGGAGCATCTACTACTTCTTTACCTTTTGAAGGTGATGGATCAGAGTGATCGTCTTTTGGAAGAAGGTCACACATATTACCCTGCCAGAGCATCCTTTGTACTAGTTGGAGAAGTGCTCGGCAGTTTTCAGTTTGGTGGCCTGGCGATTTATGGAATTCGCAGTATGGATCTGAGTATTTAGATCTTTGATCAGCTGGTCGATAAGGCCTTTTGTAATTAGCCCTATCCTTCATGACTTGGCTTACTTCTAGCTTGGCCTCTTCGAGTTCACACTCTTGCAAGTCATCATCTTACTGCTGATGAACTGAGGCTGTTTGTGAAGATGGAGCTGGTAGTAACAACAATTGATCTTGAGTATGATCATGGTCCGGGAAGGAGTGTCAATGACATTGAAATCTTCTTCCCTTCCTTGAGTGAGATGGGAAGTCTTTGCAAGGAGACCCCGTAGGTTGCTTGTGAGAATTAGGATATTTCTCTGCTATAAGCCTGGAGATGAAGCTGGGGTTTCTCTTTTCACCTCGAATGTATGAGTTGGCTAGGCCAATCAGCTCTTGATATGTCCTTGGTGCACTTACACTTGCGTCAAACTTGAGCGGCCCTTCACGGAGACCGTGTATTAGAGCCACCCGATACATCTCTTGATCAACGATCTCAATGTCCAAGATTTATCTCTGGAATCGATCAACAAACTAAGACCAAGTTTCATTCTGATGTTGCCTGATCTCGAAGAGGGCTTCTGGTCCGCCCTTTCTCTTTGTTGAAGTTAAAAATCTGAGCAAGAACTCCCTTAACAGATCAGCAAAGGAAGTGATGGAGTGAGGGCGCAGGCTATAGAACCAATCCCTCACTTGTCCATCAAATGTTGTCACAAGGAGCTTGCACTTGGTAGTGTTTGATAGAGTCTTGAGAGCTACGGTTGATTCAAAGGCTTGAAGGTGCTTCATTGGATCAGTCTCTCCAGTGTAAATTGGTAACTGTGGATCTCTGAAATTGACTAGATTGGCTCATGACGAACATTCTCTGAAAACGGTGACGGCTCTTCTTATTCTCCTACAGAATAAGGATAGAAGGGAGCATAAGTTGTAGCTGCAAAAGAATCAGGTGGATAAAAGGGAAAAGTTACCGCAGGAGCAAAGAGAGGAGCTAATGAGTAAGGATGACTTCCCTGAAAGTTCAGAAATCTTGCTGGGCTTCCCTGGGTGGCTTCCCGGAAGAAGTTTTGACGATCTGCAAACTCATCATATTGAGGCCGCAAAGGGGCTGCGGGCCCTTGCATAAAGGTTGGTGTGTAAGGAGGATAGACCTGCATTTAAGCAGGAGGATAGGCTTGTTGATTCTCCAATGTTGCTGTTGGATTGACTGGAGCAGCTGGAGCAACTGGAGCTGCTGTAGATTGTGTTTCAAATCGCTACGCGATTGCAGCAAGAGTTTGGTTGATTGCTTGGAACTGTTGGGCGGTCTCACGACATGATTGCTCTAAGGCTTCCCAAAGAGAGTCTTCACTAGGACTTAGAGCAAAGTTCTCGGCTGATTGATGAACTGACATGGCTAACCGTATGTTCGGATTTGAAGGTCGTGTGTTAACTGTTGATGCATGAAAACGGATGAGAGGAGAGTAGAGGGTTGTCACGTGCACCAAAAATTAACAAGATGTGTTCAGTCTCACAGGCTAGGTGATGAGGTGAAGAAGTTGATGGTTGCGGGGATAGAGGAGAGGAGAAAGCTTCTGTGTGCTCGAGAGTGGAGCAAATTCTTGTTCAAGGGCTACGGGGATAGAGGAGAAAATGGTGTTGATCTGAGTGCGGAGATGGTAGGGAAGGTTGATCAGAAGATGTCGAGCAGATAGTTACTTTGACGGTTGTGCTTGCAGGTTGACGCCGAGAGAGTTGAGCTGAGAAGAAGAGAGGGCTGCTAGCAGCGGCAACAACAGAGTTCTCTTGCCGCGGCTTAAATGCCACTCTTGAGACGGGCTTTCATTTGATTAATATAGAGTATTACAGCTTGAGTTACACCTTTACATGAAACCGAATAAAGGGTACATAGGGGGAAGCTGGAGGTTAAGGAAAGAAGGTGCCATAGAGGAGGTCGCGCAGACTGAGAGGTAAGGTCGACAGATCGCACCGTTAGCTGAAGTGGGTGTGCGGACTGAGAAAGAGAGTCCGCAGGGTTGATGTCTTGAACTTGTCGTCGCCTATCCTCGAGCGTGAGGCGATGTCACCGTGTCCCCAATGATAGGTATGGATGTCTATTTATAGGCCCGAGGATGTAACCGCTTTCGGTGATGTTACCCCCGGTGAGTTGGTAAGTTGTGCGAGTAAAGAGTCGAGTAGGACAAGTCCGCAACAGGCCGCGCATTCTGGAATGCTTTCTGGAACTGGTTTTGTTGCTTGGCGGACTAGGAAGAGTCCGCCCCTACTGTGCTGAGCGAGCCCGCGCTAATGTATGTGGGCTGAGAAGGTATCCGCCCGCTGCTAGGAAGAAGCAGGTGTCGGGATGCGAATTTTGAACGGCGAGCTGCATAGCAAATCCGCCAAGTCCGTGACAGATAGGCCGAGTCTGCCTCTGCTGCTGAATGGAGATGAGGCCGCCTGCTGCTGAGAAGCTGGAGCTGGGGTTCTTCAATGTCTGCAGACTGAAGGGTTGGACTGAAGGACGAGTCCGCCCAGCCCACAGCGGAGGAGATGAGTTGGAATAAGGCCACGCTTTTTGGGATGACTGGGATGTAGTCCGCGAGCTGCCAGTGTTTCTGGACTACTGGGCGACCTGGCGGACTAAAGAAGCAGGTCGCCCACTCTGCTGACTGTACCTGTCCTAACCGCTACGGTCTCCTCTCTCATGCGGACCACTGTCCTATCCGCTGCGAGCTCCTGCTTCAGTCCGCCCGGGGTATCTTCTCCCTTGTGAACTCACTCTCCTATCTCGCGCACCTCTGGTCACTTCTACTATCCGCTGCTGTCTCCCTGCTCGCTAACTACTCCAGTCTTCTACCTCTCTTTATGTTGGGTATTACATCCACATTAACCCAGATTTGATGAAGTCACCCTGAAACTAAGATGAATTAAGTTGTATTTGATGCTTGGTTTGAGTTATATGTTTGAAGGAATTTCACTGGGAAGTGTAGACCAATGTCAGTCCACAGTGGGTCACCAAACACAGGAACTGTGCAATGTAATCCCTCATTGCATATTCCATGGTGTTGACTCATGTGTGGTCTCTCTATTGGGATACACTTCATATTCATGCTATTGGACTTTGGGAAAGGAATTGGAAGTTGACTACTCTAGAAGAAACAGTTTTCCAACATCAAAAATTCTCTAAGTCTTTTACTCGAGTAGGTCTATAACTACTCGAGTAGTTTGGGTATAATTTACTCGAGTACAGGAACCTTGTACTCGAGTACTTAAGTGTATCTCTCGTGTAGCTAAGTCACCTACTCGAGTAGACATAGTCATATACTCGAGTAGCATGCTTATATACTCGAGTAGATTACTCATTATACCCGAGTATTAAAAGCTTCACTCATAAAAATTTTTCGAAGTCATGGACTCGAGTAAGTATACTCACATACTCGAGTAAATAGAATCATACTCGAGTAGTTCATTATACCTACTCGAGTAGATCATGTTTCACTCGTGTACCTTGAAATTTTCCTACTCCAGAATTTTCTAAGTCTTTTACTCGAGTAGAACTTTCACCTACTCGAGTAGATTACTTCCTCTCGAGTAGTTTAGTTCAACTACTCGAGTAGCTCTTGCTGACATCTTCAAAATTTATTCTAAGTATCCCACTCGAGTAATCCTTCATGTACTCGAGTAGTTTATGTAATATACTCGAGTAATTTTTCCTGTACTCGAGTAGATCCTTTCTGAACTCGAGTAAGTCACTCTACATACTCGAGTAGTTCTGTCTGCTTACTCGAGTAGTTGATTTCTACCTACTCGAGTAGACTATCTTTATATACCCGAGTATGTTCTCCTTCATGTACTCGAGTAGTTATTCAACTACTCGAGTAGTTATTCACTTACACGTGTAGTTGGCTGAACCTTTTCTGAAATTTGTCTAAGTCCTTTTTCTCATGGGATTATAAAATCACGCGACATGATTGGTCCACGTGTACATCATTATAACCGATTATGACCGTTAGTCTCTCTTATATAAGGTATTATCAGAAAATGACAAACCCTAAGTATTCTCCAAGCTTTGTTGTCATTTTATTTTTTTGAGAAAAATTCTTCAGCCGACTCCTCCCTATTTTCACGAAACGGAAGCTGCCGCCGCCACCATCTTCTCCGGCCACTGCTTCTAAGGTCAGAGGATTCATTCTGAAGAAAGTTACAGATCAAGATCGACATCACCGTTCATCTTCTCTCTCTAATTCTGTAAAAGCAAGAAGATCCAGATCTGGGCCGAGACTCTCTTCACCGATTTCTGAATAGTGCTGCAAAGTCCATAAGAAGAAGTTTTCTGGCCATTTCATCAGATCTGATTGGATTTACTGTTTGTATAATTTTCCAAAATTTTATTAATCTTGTAGGAGAAAGTTTCTCCGAGTGTAGGAGTTTTTCAATCCGAGTTTGTCGGAAGTGTTATCTTCCGAGGTGTAGATCCCCTTGTTTGGATCGAGTTTGTAGGAACTTTGTTCCAAGGGTAGGATCGATTTCTGATCCGAGATAGTGGAGTAGCCGAGCCTAGTTGATTGCTAGATCGGTGAGGGAAAGTGGATGTACCCAAGGTTGGGGAACCACTATAAATTTTGTGTCGTCTGTGATATTGGTAGATATTTCTGTGCTGTGCTCTAATTATTTTTTACTCCGCAAAAGACGCACAACTCACCTATTCACCCCCCTCTAGGTGATTTAGGGTGACAACCGTTTTCTTTCAGAAGAATCTGATTCTGTGAGTGACATGTACAACAGACTAAGCTTAATTATCAATGAGCTGAAAACTCTGGACAAGGACATCACCCTCATAGAAGTCAATGACAAGATTCTCATGTGCTTCCCTAGCTAATGGGATTCCAGAATATGGCCAATCAAGGAGGCTAGAAGTTTGAATGAGATTTCCACTGAATCTTTTCTTGGAAAGATCAAATCATATGAACAACTCATAAAGACAAGAGAAACTGCAGAGCAGAAGTCTCCTTCAGCAACAAGAAAGGAACAAAACATAGCTTTCAAAGCTTCTGAAGAAACAGAAGCTCCAACAGCTAGTGAAGAACTTCTGAGTCTCTTAGCCAAGAGATTTTACAAAATGGCAAAGAAGGACTTCATAAGAAAGTCATCAAGGCAAGATGACAAGCCATGGTATGACAAGACTCCAACTAAAGACGTTGTTTGCTTTGCTTGCAGGAAATCAGGACACTTTATATCAGAGTGTCCAGAAACGAAAAGAAGGAGAGAAGAAGAGAAAAGGAACCCAAGCAGCAACACTACAGGAAGCCCTCCTCTAGCAAGCATAAAAGGAAGGAGAAAGGGTTTGTGGCTGAAACTTGGAGTGAAACTGGAGATGAATCTTCATCTTTTAGTTCCAGTGAAGATTAAGAAGAAGCTAAGACAAAGGAGATTTGCTTGATGGCCATTGATGCATCAAGCAGCCTATTAGAAGCTGAGCAATCAGAGAGTGATGAACCTTCAGAATCTAAGGTAAATAAGGTATTATCTTCCTTTGAATTCAATTTAGAAAACTTTATAACTGAATTTAAATCTTTATGCATTGATTTAATAAATTCTGAAAAAGAGATCAAACATCTTAGAGAAAAATTGACTAATCAAGAAAACCTGCTTTCTGAAAACATCAAATTAAAAGATGAATTAACCCTAGCTAAAGCACAAATCATCTCATTAAAAACTGAATTGGCTGAGGCAAGGTAACTTGAAGAATCTCTAAATGGGAGAAGTATCAAGCTGATGGACATCAAAGTACAGTGAATGCTAGGCTCAATGGAAAGCTGGGCTTAGGTGCTTCATCAAGCCAACCCCCACTGATTCAAAAGAATATTTTAACTACTCCAATAAATTTAGTTGCAGTAAATGGTAAGGAAAAGATAGATAATAATGTCAAACAACAATAATTAAAACAAAAGAATAAGAAAAAGATAAAGAATAAGAAAGATCCTGACCATAACAATGTTCAGCAGATATCGTCGAACTCAAATCGACGAAAAGTTCATGTAGGCAAATAAGGAGGGTGCATCTTGTGTGTTCCTGAGTTTACCTTTACAAAATGAAGAAGACGTGAGTGTCTTCCACTGAGCTCTGCAAAACTGATATGAGAGGAAGGCATAGAAGAATAATAACTGACAAGTACCTGATGGAGGCTTGCAAGTACCTATTCTCCTCTGCAAAAGGAAGAGTAGGCAGTATGCGTGAAAGAAAAATAAGTTGCAAGTACCTGAAAGGGACTCACAAGTATCTGCTGAGCTCTGCAAGAAAAGAGTTAGAACAGATATGATTTATGAAAGTAGTTTGCAAGTACCTGAAAGGAACTTTCAAGTATTTGCTGATCTCTGCAAGAAAAGACTTAGAAGCAGATATGATGTATGAAAGTAGGTTACAAGTACCTAAAAGGAAACTCGCAAGTATCTGCTGATCTCTGCAAGAAAAGATTTAGAAGAAGATATGATGTATGAAAGTAGGTTGCAAGTACCTGAACGGAACTTGCACGTATCTCCTGATCTCTACAGGAAAAGAGTTAGAAGCAGATATGATGTTTTGAAAGTAGGTTGCAAGTACCTTAAAGGAACTCGTAAGTATCTGTTGATCTTTACAGGAAAAGAGTTAGAAGTGAATATGATGTATGAAAGTAGCTTACAAGTACCTGAAAGGAACTTGCAAGTATCTGCCGATCTTTGCAAGAAAAGAGTTAGAAGCAGATATGATGTATGAAAGTAGGTTGCAAGTACCTGAAAGGAACTTACAAGTATCTGCTGATCTTTGTAAGAAAAGAGTTAGAAGCAGATATGATGTATGAAAGTAGGTTGCAAGTACCTGAAAGGAACTCACAAGTATCTGTTGATCTCTGCAAGAAAAGAGTTAGAAGAAGATATGAAATAATGAAATAAGATGCAAGTACCTGATCGGAACTTGCGAATGCTAACTGTTGATGAGATAAGATAGAAGTGATCATATAGCAAAGGAAATGTCTAACGAACTCTGTTGGTAACTGAATGAAGGCCAAACAATAATAGTGATCTTCTCGCGAGATTAGAGATATTTTTAATATGAAGTCCAGATCAATATGAAGAAATCATCTTAATTAGACTCCAATAGCACGGCTTGTCCAATCATGGAGAACCCGATTCTTTGATCAATGATTGGTGCCATTAGTATTTGAGAAGAGTAACAAAGAGCTTTGTAAATCATCATCTGATAGAGATTCATGCAAGCAATGCATATAAGATGAGAGTAAGCAAAATGACTGTTGCAAATCCTTTTGATAGGTTGGATTTAACCTGTTAACCTGTGAAAGAGGCATTTGATAAAAAGAGGTCTATACTCTGTGATGACCAAGAAAGACTGGATGCTACCACAGGAGATCACCCGTGGGCCTTATACATCGCTTTCCTAAGAAAGATCATCACAAGTATAGTCCTATTAAGATCGGGCTGGCCGCACATCCTTTAGAAGGGCACAAAAGAGAAAAGCATGGGAAATCTTGAGAAGGATCGTTAGATACACTTCTCTCATGCCTCGGGTTACAACATCGCTTGATCGGTCAGGCCAGGTGCGCCAAGTGGTATACAATATTGCTCGCCCGTGACAAATTTCAACGGAGTTGTGGGCCCTGCGAATGCACAGATTGAGAGTACCAAAGAGTATTCAACCATTACAATCATGAGATGATCAAAGAGACAAGGCTACACATGATCGTCACTACTTGTCAAACAAACGTCATCATAACTATAATGTATCCTTTGCGAAGCCCAGCAGAGCTAACACATGGGACCTCCCTTGATGCACAGTTTGTGTTAGATACCGACTACATTCGAAGTCTCGTATTCCACTGCATGAGAGTTGGATAGCTCCCACTACACATATGCGAACACTCCATGCGATAAGTGGTCGTTGTGGCCTTATCCCGGAGTCTAATCTCGAGGGGGCCAATAGCATGATTCGGCGATGTCTCGGTGGTTCAGTGATCTCTTTGGCAAAGAGAAAATAGAGGAGGAAGCACCCCAAAAGGGGAAATGTGTCAGTATGGGATCTCTGATGTAAACTTTATTGAAATGCATGAACACTTAGAAGTGCTTTGAAAAGAAAACATTTGAAACATGTAGAGTAGAGTAAGAGTAACCGCTAATGAATGCGAGGAGTTTTGAGGAGCTGCGATGTACTTTTTCAGCTCAGAATAATCTTCCAAGGGAGACCTCGTTATTGGCATTGAAGCATTCAACAACACTGAGGTTGGGGTGATTGTCGATTTCACACACCCCCTTTGAGCAGCAAGGAGCATCTACTACTTCTTTACCTTTTGAAGGTGATGGATCAGAGTGATCGACTTTTGGAAGCAGGTCACACATCTTACCCTGCCAGAGCATCCTTTGTACTAGTTGGTGAAGTGCTCGACAGTTTTCAGTTTGGTGGCCTGGCTATTTATGGAATTTGCAGTATGGATCTGAGTATTTAGATCTTTGATCATTTGGTCGATAAGGCCTTTTGTAATTAGCCCTATCCTTCATGACTTGGCTTACTTCTAGCATGGCCTCTTCGAGTTCACACTCTTGCAAGTCATCATCTTACTGCTGATGAACTGAGGCTGTTTGTGAAGATGGAGCTGGTAGTAACAACAATTGATCTTGAGTATGATCATGGTCAGGGAAGGAGTGTCAATGACGTTGAAATCTTCTTCCCTTCCTTGAGTGAGATGGGAAGTATTTACAAGGAGACCCTGTAGGTTGCTTGTGAGAATGAGGATCTTTCTCTGCTATAAGCCTGGAGATGAAGCTGGGGTTTCTCTTTTCACCTCGAATGTATGAGTTGGCTAGGCCAATCAGCTCTTGATATGTCCTTGGTGCACTTACACTTGCGTCAAACTTGAGCGGCCCTTCACGGAGACCGTGTATTAGAGCCACCCGATACATCTCTTGATCAACGATCTCAATGTCCAAGATTTATCTCTAGAATCGATCAACAAACTAAGACCAAGTTTCATTCTGATGTTGCCTGATCTCGAAGAGGGCTTCTGGTCCGCCCTTTCTCTTTGTTGAAGTTAAAAATCTGAGCAAGAACTCCCTTAACAGATCAGCAAAGGAAGTGATGGAGTGAGGGCGCATGCTATAGAACCAATCCCTCACTTGTCCATCAAATGTTGTCACAAGGAGCTTGCACTTGGTAGTATTTGATAGAGTCTTGAGAGCTACGGCTGATTCAAAGGCTTGAAGGTGCTTCATTGGATCAGTCTCTCCAGTGTAAATTGGTAACTGTGGATCTCTAAAATTGACTAGATTGGCTCATGACGAACATTCTCTAAAAATGGTGACGGCTCTTCTTGTTCTCCTACAGAATAAGGATAGAAGGGAGCATAAGTTGTAGATGCAAAAGAATTAGGTGGATAAAAGGGAAAAGTTACCGCAGGAGAAAAGAGAGGAGCTAATGAGTAAGGATGACTTCCCTGAAAGTTCAGAAATCTTGCTGGGCTTCCCTGGGTGGCTTCCCAGAAGAAGTTTTGACGATCTGCAAACTCATCATATTGAGGCCGCAAAGGGGCTGCAGGCCCTTGCATAAAGGTTGGTGTGTAAGGAGGATAGACCTGCATTTAAGCGGGAGGATAGGCTTGTTGATTCTCCAATGTTGGTGTTGGATTGACTGGAGCAGCTGGAGCAACTGGAGCTGCTGTAGATTGTGTTTCTAATCGCTGCGCGATTGCAGCAAGAGTTTGGTTGATTGCTTGGAACTGTTGGGCGGTCTCACGACATGATTGCTCTAAGGCTTCCCAAAGAGAGTCTTCACTAGGACTTAGAGCAAAGTTCTCGGCTGATTGATGAACTGACATGGCTAACCGTATGTTCGGATTTGAAGGTCGTGTGTTAACTGTTGATGCATGAAAACGGATGAGAGGAGAGTAGAGGGTTGTCACGGGCACCAGCAATTAACAGGATGTGTTCAGTCTCACAGGCTAGGTGATGAGGTGAAGAGGTTGATGGTTGCGGGGATAGAGGAGAGGAGAAAGCTTCTGAGTGCTCGAGAGTGGAGCAAATGCTTGTTCAAGGGCTACGGGGATAGAGGAGAAAATGGTGTTGATCTGAGTGCGGAGATGGTAGGGAAGGTTGATCAGAAGATGTCTAGCAGATAGTTACTTTGACGGTTATGCTTGCAGGTTGACGCCGAGAGAGTTGAGCTGAGAAGAAGAGAGGGCTGCTAGCAGCGACAACAACAGAGTTCTCTTGCCGCGGCTTAAATGCCACTCTTGAGACGGGCTTTTATTGTATTAATATAGAGTATTACAGCTTGAGTTACACCTTTACATGAAAGCGAATAAAGGGTACATAGGGGGAAGCTGGAGGTTAAGGAAAGAAGGTGCCATAGAGGAGGTCGCACGGACTGAGAGGTAAGGTCGACAGATCGCGCCGTTAGCTGAAGTGGGTGTGCGGACTGAGAAAGAGAGTCCGCAGGGTTGATGTCTTGAACTTGTCGTTGCCTATCCTCGAGCGTGAGGCGATGTCACCATGTCCCCAATGATAGGTATGGATGTCTATTTATAGGCCCGAGGATGTTAGCGCTTTCGGTGATGTTACCCCCAGTGAGTTGGTAAGTGGTGTGAGTAGAGAGTCGAGTAGGCCAAGTCCACAACAGGCCGCGTATTCTGGAATGCTTTCTGGAACTGGTTTTGTTGCTTGGAGGACTAGGAAGAGTCCTCCCCTGCTGTGCTGAGCGAGCCCGCGCTAATGTATGTGGGCTAAGAAGGTATCCGCCCGCTGCTAGGAAGAAGAAGGTGCCGGGATGCGAATTTTGAACGGCGAGCTGCATAGCAAATCCGCCAAGTCCGTGACAGATAGGCCGAGTCTGCCTCTGCTGCTGAATGGAGATGAGGCCGCCTGCTGCTGAGAAGCTGGAGCTGGGGTTCTTCAATTTCTGCAGACTGAAGGGTTGGACTGAAGGACGAGTCTGCCCAGACCACAGCGGAGGAGATGAGTTGGGACGAGGCCGCCAGTGTTTTTGGATGACTGGGCGACCTGGCAGACTTAAGAAGCAGGTCGCCCACTCTACTGAATGTACCTGTCCTAACCGCTACGGTCTCCTCTCTCTTGCGGACCACTGTCCTATCCGCTGCTAGCTCCTACTTCAGTCCGCCCCGAGGTATCTTCTCCCTTGTGAGCTCTCTCTCCTATCTCGCGCACCTCTGATCACTACTCCTATCCGGTGCTGTCTCCCTGCTCGCCAACTGCTCCAGTCTTCTACCTCTCTTTATGTTGGGTATTACATCCACATTAACCCAGATTTGATGAAGTCACCCTGAAACTAAGATGAATTAAGTTGTATTTGATGCTTGGTTTGAGTTATATGTTTGCAGGAATTTCACTGGGAAGTGTAGACCAATGTCAGTCCACAGTGGGTCACCAAACACAGGAACTGTGCAATGTAATCCCTCATTGCATATTCCATGGTGTTGACTCATGTGTGGTCTCTCTATTGGGATACACTTCATATTCAAGCTGTTGGACTTTGGGAAAGGAATTGGAAGTTGACTACTCTATAAGAAACAGTTTTCCAACATCAAAAATTCTCTAAGTCTTTTACTCGAGTAGGTCTATAACTACTCGAGTAGTTTGGGTATAATTTACTCGAGTACAGGAACCTTGTACTCGAGTACTTAAGTGTATCTCTCGTGTAGCTAAGTCACCTACTCGAGTAGACATAGTCATATACTCGAGTAGCATGCTTTTATAATCGAGTAGATTACTCATTATACCCGAGTATTAAAAGCTTCACTCATAAAAATTTTCTAAGTCATGGACTCGAGTAAGTATACTCACATACTCTAGTAGATAGAATCATACTCGAGTAGTTCATTATACCTACTCGAGTAGATCATGTTTCACTCGTGTACCTTGAAATTTTCCTACTCCAGAATTTTCTAAGTCTTTTACTCGAGTAGAACTTTCACCTACTCGAGTAGATTACTTCCTCTCGAGTAGTTTAGTTCAACTACTCGAGTAGCTCTTGCTGACATCTTCAAAATTTATTCTAAGTATCCCACTCGAGTAATCCTTCATGTACTCGAGTAGTTTATGTAATATACTCGAGTAATTTTTCCTGTACTCGAGTAGATCCTTTCTAAACTCGAGTAAGTCACTCTACATACTCGAGTAGTTCTGTCTGCTTACTCGAGTAGTTGATTTCTACCTACTCGAGTAGCCTATCTTTATATACCCGAGTATGTTCTCCTTCATTTACTCGAGTAGTTATTCAACTACTCGAGTAGTTATTCACTTACTCGTGTAGTTGGCTGAACCTTTTCTGAAATTTGTCTAAGTCCTTTTTCTGACGGGATTATAAAATCACGCGACATGATTGGTCCACGTGTACATCATTATGACCGATTATGACCGTTAGTCTCTCCTATATAAGGTATTATCAGAAAATGACAAACCCTAAGTATTCTCCAAGCTTTCTTGTCATTTTATTTTTTTGAGAAAAATTATTCAGCCGACTCCTCCCTGTTTTCTCGAAACGGAAGCCGCCGCCGCCACCATCTTCTCCGGCCACTGCTTCTAAGGTCAGAGGATTCATTCTGAAGAAAGTTACAGATCGAGATCGACATCACCGTTCATCTTCTCTCTCTAATTCTGTAAAAGCAAGAAGATCCAAATCTGGGCCGAGACTCTCTTCACCGATTTCTGATAGTGCTGTAAAGTCCATAAGAAGAAGTTTTCTGGCCATTTCACCAGATCTGATTGGATTTACTGTTTGTATAATTTTCCAAAACTTTATTAATCTTGTAGGAGAAAGTTTCTCCGAGTGTAGGAGTTTTTCAATCCGAGTTTGTCGGAAGTGTTATCTTCCGAGGTGTAGATCCCCTTGTTTGGATCGAGTTTGTAGGAACTTTGTTCCGAGGGTAGGATCGATTTTTGATCCGAGATAGTTGAGTAGCCGAGCCTAGTTGATTGCTAGATCGGTGAGGGAAAGTGGATGTACCCAAGGTTGGGGAACCACTATAAATCTTCTGTCGTCTGTGATATTGGTAGATTGTTCTGTGCTGTGCTCTAATTATTTTTTTATTCCTCAAAAGACGCACAACTCACCTATTCACCCCCCTCTAGGTGATTTAGGTTGACAACCATTTTCTTTCAATTGGTATCAGAGCCAGGTTGATCGTCAAAAGGTTAACACCTTGATCAGATCCAAATCTGTTGTCTGAAAGATTCTACCATAAAATGGACAAGGGCAAAGCTTTCGCCAAGCTTCCACTGTGCAACAAAAATAACTTTCCCATGTGGAAAGAAAGGATAAAAGTTTTCATGGAAGCTGTGGATCCAAGGATCTTCATGATCATAGAAGAAGGTCCTTACGTTCCCATGACAGTGTCCACTATCGACCCTACCAAGAAAGTTCCCAAAAATCTAATGGATATCGACAAAGACGAGATTGCACTTGTCTCTCTCGACAAGAAAGCTAAGAACATTATAGCAAGTGCAGTCGATGACTCGATGCTGCAGAATTTGATTCACTGTCAATCAGCTAAGGAGATGTGGCATTCCTTAGTCACTTTGATGGAAGGAACTGAAGAAGTAAGGGATGATCGGAGATACCTTCTCAATCAAAAATATGAAGCGTTCCGACAAGGGAACAAGGAAACAATTGCCGACACCTTTGAGAACTTCTTCAAAATTGTAAATGGCCTAAGGGTGTACGGCCGTGTCTTCACCAACGGAGAACTGAACGACAAATTCTTGAGATCCCTAACCAAGGAATGGGATAACAAGGTATGTGCCATCAGGGAGTTCGGGAAGCTAGCTGAAACGGACCCGCAAAATCTCTTTATAAAGCTTATATCTTATGAACTTCAAATCAATACAAGAAAAGCTGAAGAAGAGAAAGGCAGGTGTGCACTAAAGGTGAAATCTGTCGCTCTGAAGGCAGACACCTCCAGAAAGACTAAGGCTGCCTCCCCCGCTCCAGCTCCAGAAGTTGATGAAGAAGAAGAAACATCAGAGCCTAGCACCTCAGGCTCTGAACTATCTGAAGGAGAGTTCTCCTTACTCTCAAGGCAATTCAAGAAGTTTCTTAATAAAAAGAAACAATGGAAAGGCAAGGATGCCTCATACAGAAGATCGCGGAGCGATGACGATCGACAAAGAAAAGGCTCAAGCAGCCGCGAAAGGTATAATACCAAACAGAACAAATACGTTTCAACTGACATCATTTGCTATTGTTGTAATAAGCCAGGTCACGTCATTGCTGACTGCCCTCACAAGAAGAAGGAGGGTGGTAGTGGAGAAGAAAAGAAATCCTCGTACAACAAGAAGAGGAAGGAGAAGAGCCTCATAGCCAAGAAGAGCAAGACTCTTAGCGACTCTGACTCATCTGAGTCAAGCGAAGAAGAAGAAGCTTACTTTGGGCTAATGGCTCAAACAGATGATGAACAAAGCCCCAGTTCACTGGGAAGGTAAACTCTCATACCCCAATTTCAGATTCTGAAGTCTCTGAACATGATTGCGACGGTAGCTCCTCTGATGATGAGTCAGAACTAATGGCCCAGTACAAGGAGTTAATCATGGCTTACGACAAATGTCGTCGAGTCGTGAAGACTCGGGCTAAAGAGATCAAATCTCTAAAAGCCGAAGAGAGCAACTTGAGAGAGAAAGTCGCAAAGACTGACTCCCTCGAAGAAAACTTCAATAATGCTATTGAAGAATATAACAAGGCTCTTGAGCACCTTGACCTGAAGGAGAAGATCATCAAAGGATTGGAAGCCGAACTTGCGACTGAAAGGATACTAGTTGAGAGTTTCTCGAAGCCCAAAACAGTTCTTCCATTAATTGCTGAATTCTCAGCAAAGGCCAAGGGAGCTGGACTAGGCCATGAAGAAGCTCCTAGTAAATCCTCTAGGAGAAACAAGAATCAACAGAAAAATAAGGCCGCCAAAAAGGCCTCAGCCGAAGAAATGGGAAAAGCCCCTCAAAATCAAACCACATTCAAAAAGGTCATCTTTCCATCAAATGAGTTTGATTTTGACTCATCATACGTGCACTTTGCTAGGCCTACTTATGTAGAACCAAAGTCCCGCTATCAAGGATGGGCTCGACCCCGAAACTTTGGCGAAAGTGTCTTTAAGGTACCTTATGAAGAAGTTATTCTTCAGAGTTATGGCCCTTTCAATCATCGGCATAACTTCAAGAAGGCACCAAAGACAAAGCCTGTTGTAGAGAAGCTCATAAAGGAGAAGAAGCCATGTGATTTCCATCATCATGAGGCATCTTCCTCCAAGAATGCTACCCCTGCTGGACTAAAGTTCCAAAAGGTCAAGCAGGAGATCTTGAGGCAAAGGTACAACAGATTTGACTGTTGGTGCTGTGGCAAGGTTGGTCACTTCGCCATAGATTGCTGGTTCAATTCCAGAAATGCTGCAACCCCTCATGTCAGCAATATGAGAAAGACCGCTCATAATGCTAACACTCGTAGGGGGAGCACTCTAACCCGAGACCAAGGACCCAAACGTGTTTGGGTTCCTAAGGCAAATTGATTGTGATTGCAGGGATGTCCAAAGGCCAACAAAACGCCTATCTGGTACTTGGACAGCGGATGCTCTCGGCATATGACCGGGACTAGAAGCCTCATTCAGAACTTTACTCCAGTCATGAACGGAGCAAAGGTCATCTTTGGAGGTTAAGACCGTGGAATTACTAGAGGCTATGGTATGATTACTAACGGCAATGTATCCTTCTCGGATGTGGCCTATGTCGAAGGATTGGAACACAATCTCATTAGCATAAGCCAACTCTGCGATAAAGGATACATAGTTGAGTTCCATGCTGATAAGTGCTTGATAAAATCCGTTGACAATATGGAAACGATTCTATCCGGCACTCGAAGCAGGAATATTTTCTGTTTAAATTTCATCTGTATAGATTCCTCTACACCAGTGTGTCTTTTAGCAAAAGATAGTGCGTCTCTTGGTGACCAATGACACAAGATACTAGAACATATTAATTTCAAAACCATTAATAAACTATTTTCAATGAACTTAGTACGTGATGCCCCAAATGTCAAATACGTCAAAGACATACCTTATCATGCATGCGTAAAAGGCAAGCAAACAAGGGCTACCTTTAAAAGCATTATTGGCAAAGACTCTAACAGATGTCTCCATCTATTGCACATGGACTTGTTTGGTCCACTATAGATTAGAAGTTTGGGAGGTAAGTACTATACATTGGTAATTGTTGATGACTACTCGCGCTTTGCGTGGGTGTTCTTTCTGAAACACAAGTCAGATACCTTCGACATCTTTACTAATTTTGTCAGGCAAGTCCAGAATGAATACAACTGCTCCATAGTCAAAATCAGAAGTGACAACGGAACAGAGTTCAAATCTGGGGTCATGACAGAATTCTGTGAAAGCTTAGGTATCTTTCATGAGTTTTCCTCTCCTCGTACTACACAATAGAATGGAGTGGCTGAGAGAAGGAACAGAACACTCATAGAGGCCTGCAGGACCATGTTGAGTGATGCTTCACTATTGGAGTACTTCTGGGCTAAGGCCGTCAACACTGCATGCCACGTGCAAAATCGAGCACTCATAAACAAAGACCACAATAAGACACCTTACGAACTTCTGAAAGGCAGGAAACCAACAGTCTCTTACTTTAGAATCTTTGGCTGTAAATGCTTCGTACTTAACAATGGTAAGTATCATACCACCAAGTTCAGCGAAAAGAGCTTGAAGGTATTTTTGTAGGATATAGTAGCCATAGTAAGGCATATAGGATATTTAATAGAAAAACCCTGGTGGTGGAAGAATCGATACATGTTGTATTTGATGAGACGAGCTTGCTGCAAAGCAATCCGTCTAGTGTGCTCTCTGAAGATGCAGGTGAAAAGCTGAAAGAAACTAGCTTGGATGATCCGTCCGAAGACAAAGGCGAGAAGTTCATTAAGATCACCACTCCAACTCCTATTGGAGAGGCTGATGATCAAAATGAAGAAGTCATCCAGGATGAAGAATCACTCCAGTTCTTGAAGATAATCCAGATGCAAGAACTCTAGAGCTCAAACATCTGAAGGATCACCCCATGGACCAGATCATAGGAGATCCCCGGGATGGTGTCAGAACTCGGAGAGGTACAACTAATGAGAATCTTCATTTGATTTTTCTCTCCCAGGTTGAACCAAAGAAATTTGAGGAAGCAAACTCAGACGCATCATGGATAATGGCAATGGAAGAAGAGCTAAATCAGTTCAAGAGCTGCAATGTGTGGATGCTGGTTCCAAGACCCAAAGGAAAGAACATCATTGGAATAAAATGGGTCTACAGAAACAAAATGGACGAAGACGGGACGATCATAAAGAATAAGGCCAGACTCGTCGCTAAAGGCTATCGTCAAGAAGAAGGAATCGACTTCGACCAGACATATGCTTCAGTGGCGAGGCTGGAGGCAATAAGGTTGTTCCTAGCATATGCTGCTTTTAAAGGCTTCACCGTCTATCAGATGGACGTGAAGTCGTCCTTCCTGAATGGTAACATAAAGGAGGAAGTTTATGTGGAACAACCTCCAGGTTTCGTTGATCCTAACTTTCCTGATCATGTCTATTTTCTGCACAAGGCCCTATATGGTCTGAAACAAGCTCCTAGAGCTTGGTATGAAACGCTGTCTACTTTCTACTTGAGAACAAGTTCATAAGGAGAAAGATAGACAAGACATTATTTCTTAGGGAAATAAAAGGCAAGATTTTGTTAGTGCAAATCTATGTCGACGACATTATTTTTGGCTCTACAGATGACAACCTCTGCAAAAAGTTCTCAAAACTTATGCAAGGGAAGTTTGAAATGAGCAGTATGGGCGAGCTGAAGTATTTCTTAGGGCTTCAGGTGAAACAATCTGAAGATGGAATTTTCATCTCACAGACCAAGTTCACCAAAGAGCTAATTAAGAAATTCGGAATGGAGAACGCAACCTCTATGAGGACTCCAATGGGCTCAATTATGTATCTGGATAAGGATGAAAAAGGAAAACCTTTTGATGAAACCAAGTACAGGAGCATAATTGGTTCCTTGCTCTACCTTACTGCCAGTAGGCCTGACATAAAGTTTTCAACATGTGTCTGTGCTAGATTTCAGGTGAACTCTAAGGAATCTCATTACGCTGCTGCAAAGCGGATCCTGAGATACCTTAAAGGCACACCAAATCTTGGCTTATGGTACCCAAGAAGTAATGACAGCGAACTAATTGGATTTTCAGATGCAGATTTTGCAGGTAGCAAAGACGAACGGAAAAGCAGCTCAGGGACTTGCCAATTCTTCGGAAGAAGGCTAATCTCCTGAAGTAGCAAGAAGCAGAACTGTGTCGCAATCTCAACGGCCGAGTCAGAGTATATCTCTGCAGGCAGTTGTTGCGCACAGTTGCTATGGATAAAGATTCAGTTCGAGGACTACAACCTGCAGTTCAAGGATATTCCCTTGTACTGTGACTCCTCCAGCGCAATTGCAATAGTCAACAATCCAGTCTCCCACAGCCGGACAAAGCATATCGAGCTAAGGTATCACTTCATCCGGGAACATGTGGAGCATGGAGACATAGATCTCCAATATGTGCCTATAGATAGGCAAGTTGCAGATATCTTCACAAAGCCGCTGGACGAGACCAAGTTCTCATTCTTCAAGACAGAGCTTGGGATGCTCAATAAAGAGGACTAAAGAAGGCTGGATGACTAAGAAGTAAGTAATTGAAAGGGGTTAGTCAAAATCTACTTTTTCTCAACTTTTTCAAAATTCAACTCGAGAAGCATAAGACATACTTGAGTATGTGACTTCACCTACTCGAGTCACGGCAGACCTACTCGAGTAACAACTAACATACTTGAGTACTCTTCTCTACTTACTCGAGTATAAGAGTGTGCCTACTCGAGTACCTTCTGACCTACTCGGGTAAGTCACTTACCTACTCGAGTTAGTCACCTATCTACTCGAGTATTTTTCTCCACCTACTCGAGTACTCTCTGCAGACCAACTCGAGTAACTCCTGACGACCTACTCGAGTAACTCACTTACATACTCGAGTAGTCTATCTCTTTCTCGTGTACTGTTTCCCAGAATTTGAAATTTGTTCTATTCGCCACCCAAGGCTAAATGCCGCCTCTTCCTTTAAATTAATTAGCGGTAATTTAAGAGTTATATATATGAAATTCCGAAAACCCAAACCTACACGACATTATTTCTTTCTCTCGAGTACCCTCTACCGCCTCGTCTACTCTGCCGATTCGCCTACTCTCCTCCGCCGCTGTTGCAGAGCCACCTCTCTCACTTCTTCCAATCAATCGCATCCATGACGGCTTCCTCCAAGATCGACGTCGGCTTAGAACTAGTCACCGCCGGTATTGCAGAGCTCTCCGATGACTTCCAGAACCTCCTCATCCTTCTCGACACCGCCGGTCTCTCCTTCATTCTCCAGGAACCCTGTCACGTTTTATTCCCCGAAGTTGCCGAATTCTTCTCCAATCTCAAGGTCAGAAGGAATGGGAAAGTCCTAAAATCCAAAGTGAAGGGTTTGAAACTTAAGTTCACCAAGACCTCTGTCTCTCAGCTTCTCCGTTTGCCGCTTGTCGATGAAGAAGATCACCTAGTTGCTGAAGATTCCGACAGGACAGCCCTTTTCTGTGGTTTTTCCACTGATGCACTGTAACACCCCCTATCCGTCGCATAGCATATAGTAGTAGGTCCGGCCGGGGCCCGACGCCGTATGCCACAGACAGACCGGGTGGTTACTCATGGAAACCATCCAACCAATCATAACGTCCTACACAGAGCATCTAGAAGAAGCAGTTTATAAATGTTGCAATAAAGAACCCAGCACTAAAGCATGAATGTCCACTAAAACCAAATAGGAATGTTACAAATACACCAGTACAAGCCTTAAGGCCTTACACAATGGTTCACTTGATATTACATGTTTTACAAACCTCGGCACGCAGGCCGGTCATACATGAATAAAGCAGTAAACACTCCAATTAGGCCTTCGAGGGCCGGCTTCGCAAAATTGGGCTTTAGCCCGCTATTGACCGCTTGGTCCAGCAGCACCTGCAAGTAACAAACCACCGCACGGTGGCAAAACAAGGCAACGGTCAGCAATGCTGACCAAATTATAACGATCCCGCCCCCAACTCGGGACGGCGATGCTCCTTCCCTGCATTTCATTAGCATAAGCGAGCAATAAATATATAGCCATTTCATCACAGACGTTGGCTCGCACGGACACACGCCCCGTGCTCTCAGGGCACATTCTCGGTGAACCGGTCGATGTCACGTCAATTAAAGCCATAGACATTCCGGACACACCACCGCCACTTTGACGGCCAAACCTATGAGCAATTTGTCTTCTTGGCCTAGGTCACGACAATTTAAGCCATTGACCATCGAAGACCCTAATCTATGCCAACGGCAAGTGCCACGTACCCTTAATTCTCTTTAACCGAACGACATAGAACGGGTACGGTTCCATCTAACCCATGCTCACATCGCAATGACAATTTAAGCCATTTACGCTGGTCAAACTTCTCCCGAGTCCCGTTTCCATCACAATTCACATAACCCGGTTATGTTCAAGTTGGTTCTCAGGCCACCAAGTTGGCAAAATCACGTATCCGCCCAATTTTCCGGGTGCACCTTTGGGTTAATCCCCAAGGCTCCCTGTTGCAATCTACCGTGTAGAAAACCCGAAAAACAACCAATAGCACGGAGTCTTCTCCGGCATTATGCAATGCAACATCACCGATCCAGACCAACATGTCCGGATAGGCTTCACACATCATGCCTATGTTCGTTCTCGCTTACGGACTCTAAACAATGGGGACTTCACATATCTACCCGAAGGAACGCCTCCAACTCTCCGCAAACTCGCGAGAGCGGGCTTCCTATGCAAAGAAGGAGAGCTACTCATGCTCAAGAAGAGAATCGTTACCCTAGCGTTATTCTTTGGCGCCATGGAAAAGTAAGCGGATGAGAAGCACCACACTAGCTTTGCCTCCGTGGATCCGGAGTCGGCTCGCGATTTGGAGCTTCGAAGCTCCTCCAATGGCCGGATCTAGCTTCTTCTTCCTTCCTTGGCTCTCCTCTCTCTCTAAGATTTAGAAAAACAACCACTCATGAAAAGTGAGGGTTTCTAAGGCCCAATCCCGGGTATATCCCTTCAGGAACCCCCCCCCCCCCCCACCCCCCAGCCGTTTGATCATCAATTAAAGAAATGAACGGCTTTGTTTCGGGACTGAAATGCCCAATCTGGATCGCACACAGCCTGGCACACGCCCGTGTCCAGGGCCGTGTGCCTCATTCACCGTCAAAATCGACTCGCCTGGAACAACACGCGGGTATCAAACATGCCCGTGTACAACCTAACACGCCCGTGTTCCACCTGACACGGCCGTGTGGGCGGCCATTTACCCCCATCGTTTTTCCCCGAAAACAACCCGAGCACTGCACGGGTTCTAGGACACGCCTGTGTCCTTGCCCGTGTCACCTCAACACGCCTGTGATCCAGGCCGTGTACACGGTCTCGACACTCGACACTTCGTCGAGCGAAGATCGTCGACCTGACGACACGGCCTTGGACACGCCCGTGTCCTAGGCCGTGTGCCTTGTCTCGACACAATGTCGAGAGCAAAGTGTCAACTTCCCGGGACGAGTGTCGACACGGGTCGACACGCCCTGCGACACGCCCGTGTCGCAGGTCGTGTGCCATGTCTCGACACTATGTCGAACGCAGAGTGTCGACTTCGCGGGCTAAGTGTCGACACGGTTCGACACGCCCTGTGACACGCCCGTGTCGCAGGCCGTGTGCCCAGTCTCGACACAATGTCGAGCTCAAAATGTCGACTTCCCGGCTGAGTGTCGACACAAGCTTGACACGCCCTGGGACACGCCCGTGTCCCAGGCCGTGTGCCTGCAGCCAGAACCCAAAACTGGCCCAAAACGTCCCCCGTCGCTCCTTTGAGTTTCGGGGCGTTACAACTCACCCCCTCTTAAAAGAATTTCGTCCACGAAATTACATAAAGGAAAGACATGTACAAAACCAAAATTTGTACCTGAGCGGAACAACTCTGGATATTCGTCAAGCATAGTCTGCTCTCGTTCCCAAGAGAGCTCCTCACGACCGCACTTGTCCCACCGGACCTTGACCATTCTGATCTCTTTATTGCGTAGCCGCTTGACTTCCGAGTCCTCAATCCGCATAGGCTTGACCTTTGTCGTCAGCCTACTATCCACCGACACTTGATCAACCGCGATCACTTGCGTAGGCTCTTGCACTGCCTTCCGAAGCACCGAAATATGGAATACATCATGTAAACCACTAAGCTCCACTGAAAGCTTCAACCGATAGGCCGCTTCACCGACTCGCTCCAGAACCTCAAACGGCCCAAGGTACCTCGGGCTTAGCTTTTTCAGTCTCCGCACCCGCGAGACACCCTTGAACGGCTTGATCTTTAAGTACACATAGTCGCCCACAGCGAACTCCACGTTCGTGTGCTTGGCATTATAGTACTTCGCTTGCCGGTCCTGAGCGATACGCAACCTCTCCCGAATGGTTCTCACCAAAGAAGTATCATCCTCCACTTCCGATCGCTTATACAACTTTGACTCACCCATTTCTAACCAAGACAACGGCGTGCGACATTTTCTACCATATAGGGCCTCGAAGGGCGCCATTTGAATACTCGCTTGGTAGATGTTGTTGTATGCGAACTCCACCAAATAAAGGTGGTCTTCCCACTGCTTTCCAAAATCCAAGACACACATGCGGAGCATGTCTTCCATGGTTTTATTGACCCTCTCGATCTGCCCATCAGTTTGTGGATGGAAGGCTGTGCTGAATTTCCGCTTTGTTCCCAACTTTTGCTGCATAAGCCTCCAATCATTGGACGTGAACCTCCCATCTCGGTCACTCACGATGCTGCGGGGCACACCATGAAGCCGTACTATATTATCCACATAAAGCTTTGCCAACTTATCCACCGGATCATCCTTCATTTGCGGAATGAAATGCGACACCTTCGTTAACCGATCCATGACCACCCAAATAGCATCGTTGCCCTTTTGCGACCTTGGCAAACCGTGCACAAAGTCCATAGAGATGTCGTCGAATTTCCACTCCGGGATAGGCAAGGACTTAAGAAATCCTCCCGGCTTTTGGCACTCCGCCTTCACCAAGGCGCAAGTTTGGCACTTCGCTACGTAGAGCTCCACATCTTTCTTCAAACCCGGCCACCAAAACAATTTCTTCACATCACGGTACATCTTCGTGCTCCCCGGGTGAATCGAGTACTTAGTATGGTGTGCCTCATACAACAAATCCACCCGCAAATTACCCATACTTGGGATGCACAGACGATCGTCCTTCCAAAGCAATCCGTCCTCCACGACGAATTGGGAATTTGACCCATCCAGAGCCTCCACCATCAACTGCTTCATATGAGCATCCATATCCAAAGCCTGCCGAATACGATCAGCCAGGTCATATTGGACTTCAGTCCAATTCAAAACTGCTTCAGCACATGATTGCTTATCCACACAAACAATCTCCAACGCCTCCAACTCCCGCACCAACCGCTCATCATGCACCGATAGCCAATTGGCTTGAGCTGGGGCTCGGCGACTCAACTCGTCCGCAACCGCATTCCCTTTACCAGGCACGTAGTGGATCTTGAATGTATAGTCCCCCAGGAACTCCATCCATCTACGTTGCCGCATATTCAGATCCTTCTGATCAATAAGATACTTCAGGCTCTTGTGGTCGGTGTAGATATCAATCTTCACACCGTACAAATAGTGTCTCCACAGCTTCAAGGCAAAAATCACGGCCGCTAACTCCAAGTCATGGACCGGATAGTTCCTTTCATGCACTTTTAGCTGTCTCGAGCCATAAGCTATTACACTTCCGTGTTGCAGTAGCACGCAATCCAAACCGCTGCCCGAAGCATCACTATAAATCTCATAGCCTTCGGTCCCACATGGCGAACTCAGCACAGGCGCCGTGGTCAACCGACACTTCAACTCCTCAAAAGCTCGCGCGTACTCCAGCGTCCAAATGAACTTATGCTACTTCCTCGTCAAAGTGGTGAGAGGTAATGCTATCCGCGAGAAGTTCTCTACGAAGCGCCTATAATAGCCGGCAAGCCCCAGAAAGCTCCGGACTTCCGCTACCGTGACAAGCTCAGGCCACTCCCGTATCGCAACGATCTTCGCCTGATCCACAGCAATACCCTCTCCACTCACTATATGACCGAGGAACGCCACTGAGGATAGCCAAAACTCGCACTTAGAGAACTTGGCATACAACTGATTTCTCCTTAGCATCTCGAGAACCAAATGAAGATGCTTGAAGTGATCTTCCTCACTTTGCGAGTACACCAAAATATCGTCGATGAAGACGATCACGAAATGGTACAAGTACTCCCTGAAAGTCCTGCTCATCAAATCCATGAACACTGACGGCGCATTAGTCAGCCCAAACGGCATGACTGTAAACTCATAATGCCCGTATCTCGTACTAAACGCTGTCTTCAGGATATCACTCTCCCTTATTCGCAGCTGATAGTACCCAGCCTTGCGATCCAACTTCGAGTACACCGTCGACCCGACTAACTGATGAAAAAGATCATCAATCCGGGGGATCGGGTACTTGTTCTTCTCCGATAACTTGTTGAGCTCCCGATAATCAATACATAGCCTCAAACTTCCGTCCTTCTTCTTAACAAAGAGGACTGGTGCGCTCCAAGGCGAAGAACTCGGGCGCACATACCCTTGCTCCAACAACTCTTGCAGTTGAACTTTCAGCTCCGCCATTTCCTTAGGCGCTAGCAGATAAGGAGATCGTGACACAGACTTTGCACCTAATACTAGCTCAATCGTAAAATCTATCTCCCGCTTAGGCGGGGCCCCAGGAAGATCTGCGGGGAACACATCAGGGTATTCTGATACCACTGCAATACAATCCAACGTGGGCTTCGACTTTGCAACCTCCACTAGTGTAAAGAATAGTTGTTCACCGGCACGAACCGCCTTCACCACCTGAAGAGCAGACATCAACGTCTTGCTCGACCCCTTTAAGCCCGTAAAATTCGTCTCACGACTTGCTCCCAGCTTGACTTCCTTGCGACCGCAGTCAATATAGGCCTGCTGCTCCGAGAGCCAGTCCATGCCAAATATAACGTCGAACTCCACCAACGGAAGTAAAGACGCCTGCAGGTCGAACTCCTGATCCCCAATACAAATCTTAACATCGCAGATCCTATCCGCTCGCATCGAACACACATTGGGCAACAACACATCCAACTTATCCTTCGCCATCGAAGAAGGGACTCCGATGCGTGATATAAATCCTTCGGACAAGAAGGAGTGTGAAGCTCCCGTATCGAAGAGTGCTCGTGCCGGATTTTCACAAATCAATACAAATCCTAAACAAGCAGTGGTAAGGTAACATATGCATAACAAGTATTTAAAGAAATTGACTTGCTATAAATTAAACCGTACATGTCACCACATCAGCCTGTTTGATGGCCTCCTGTTGGCCAAGATTATAGACCCTTGGTTTGGCCGGAGCATAGTGGGATGCGGTCGACTCCACTGCCTTTCCCTTCTCTTCATAAGTAGCTACCGGCCTTCTCTCGGAATTAGGACGTCCGCTCCAACAGTCGCGGGCAAAGTTCCCCGTCTTTCCACAAGTAAAACACGCACCCGGGGTCCGACTCGTAGTCGCCCTAGAAGCACCAGAAGGAGCTGGACCCGAAGTCCTATGCTTCTTGAAAGACCTCTAATAGCCGGACTTTGAAGTAGTCAACACTTTGAATTCAGATTTCTTATCACCCAAGCTTTTCATTGCTTGTACATTCTTCATGTCCTTCTCCAAGGACCGGGCAGTGTTGACCAAGGTTAAGAAACCCTGCGTCATCGGCCCCGAGAGTAGTAATCTCAACTCATCTCTCAAGCCTTCGTCGAATCGATTCGTCTTGCGCTCCTCATCCACAATAGTGGAGCTAGCATAACGACTCAGACGAGTAAACTCGTGGAGATATTAATCCACACTCCTCTCACCCTGAACCAACTTCAGAAACTCATTCTCCAAAGCTATCCTCTGCGTCGAAGGGAGGTATCTAGCCAAGAACAATCTCAAGAACTCCTCCATCGAGACATCACCAAGTTGCCTACCTCTCAGTAAGTGAAGCTCCAATCCTTCCCACCATATTCTCGCTTCACCGTCCAGAAGTAACGTAGCGATGGTGGTCATTTGCCAGTCCTCCGGCTCCGTTGCTGTCATGACTCTCTTCACCCTGGAGAGCCAGTCTTCAGCCTGAGATGGGGTTCCCAACCCAGAGAATACCGGAGGGTTAAATCTCATTACATGCTTAAGATGCCTCTCGGTTGCCCTCCTTGGCACCACCGGTTCCACAACCACTTGCTCCACTCTCCTCGGCTCAGCCTCTTGAAGAGGTTCCTGCTCCATCGCAGGAGCGGGCTGCTGCGTTTGCCTTGCAGGCTGTGCATTTATCACGGCCAACACAGCTTCGGCCACCAAGTGTATGTTCTCAGCCGATAGAGGTGTTGCAGGAGCAACATCCGGTGCACTACTAGCCTTAGAAACTCGACGTTCCGACGGCCCAACACCACTCCTGGTCACCTATAGTGGTACAAAACACCGTTAAGTGACCAAATAAAATTGCAAATAGCAATTATAGGAACACGCAGGTTCCTCAAACACGTGTATTTTCATTCCTAAGTGGACATTCATGGGTGCTTTTACCGTTATAACGATGACACACACAATGTGCTCACCACCCCTTAAAAAGAATTCGCCCACGAATTCATTTTAAGCCCGACCAAAAACAGTAGTCTGATACCAAATTGTAACACCCCCTATCCGTCGCATAGCATATAGCAGTAGGTCCGGCCGAGGCCCGACGTCGTATGCCACAGACAGACGGGGTGGTTACTCATGGAAACCATCCAACCAATCATAACGTCCTACACAGAGCATTCTAGCGGAAGCAGTTTATAAAAGTTGCAATAAAGTACCCAGCACTAAAGCATGAATGTCCACTAAAACCAAATAGGAATTTTACAAATACAGCAGTACAAGCCTTAAGGACTTACACAATGGTTCACTTGATATTACATGTTTTACAAACCTCGGCACGCAGGCCGGTCATACATGAATACAGCAGTAAACACTCCAATTAGGCCTTCGAGGGCTGGCTTCGCAAAATTGGGCTTTAGCCCGCTATTGACCGCTTGGTCCAGCAGCACCTGCAAGCAACAAACCACCGCACGGTGGCAAAACAAGGTAACGGTCAGCAATGCTGACCAAATTATAACGATCCGGCCCCCAACTCGGGGCGGCGATGCTCCTTCCCTGCATTTCATTAGCATAAGCGAGCAATAAATATATAACCATTTCATCACAGACGTTGGCTTGCATGGCCACACGCCCCGTGCTCTCAGGGCACATTCTCGGTGAACCGGTCGATGTGACATCAATTAAAGCCATAGACATTCCGGACTCACCACCGCCACTTTGACGGCCAAACCTATGAGCAATTTGTCTTCTTGGCCTGGGTCACGACAATTTAAGCCATTGACCGCCGAAGACCCTAATCTATGCCAACGACAAGTGCCACGTACCCTTAGGTCTCTTTAACCGAATGACATAGAATGGGTACGGTTCCATCTAACCCGTGCTCACATCGCAACGACAATTTAAGCCATTTGCGCGGGTCAAACTTCTCCCGAGTCCCGTTTCCATCACAATTCACATAACCCGGTTATGTTCAAGTTGGCTCTCAGGCCACCAAGTTGGCAAGATCACGTATCCGCCCAGTTTTCCGGGTGCACCTTTGGGTTAATCCCCAAGGCTCCCTGTTGCAATCTACAGTGTAGTAAACCCGAAAAACAATCAATAGTACGGAGTATTCTCCGGCATTATGCAATGCAACATCACCGATCAAGACCAACATGTCCGGATAGGCTTCATACATCATGCCTATGTCCGTTCTTGCTTATGGACTCTAAATAACGGGGACTTCACATATCTACCCGAAGGAACGCCTCCAACTCTCCGCAAACTCGCGAGAGCGGGCTTCCTATGCAAAGAAGGAGAGCTACTCATGCTCAAGAAGAGAATCGTTACCCTAGCGTTCTTCTTTGGCGCCATGGAAAAGTAAGCGGATGAAAAGCACCGCACTAGCTTTGCCTCCGTGGATCCGGAGTCGGCTCGCGATTTGGAGCTTCGAATCTCCTCCAATGGCCGGATCTAGCTTCTTCTTCCTTCCTTGGCTCTCCTCTCTCTCTAAGATTTAGAAAGACAACCACTCATGAAAAGTGAGTGTTTCTAAGGCCCAATCCCGGGAATATCCCTTCAGGAACAACCCCCAGCCGTTGGATCATCAATTAAAGAAATGAACGGCTTTGATTCGGGACTGAAATGCCCAATCTGGACCGCACACGACCCTGCACACGCCCGTGTCCAGTGCCGTGTGCCTCATTCGCCGTCAAAATCGACGCGCCTGGAACAACACACGGGTATCGAACATGTCACAACCCGCATTTCCTCAACGAGTACATCGTATCAGAGCAAGAGGAACTACGGGTTATGATGCCACGTCGTGCAGGGGATAACTGCACACGCTCAGGCAAACCCTTGACGCATACTTTATTTAGGTGAAAGTCATCAGTTAAATGCAAGAAAACCGTTTAGTTTAATGGTCGTATCCCTCGGCTTAGGAATCAAAATGTGTGTTTGTACGCGGCAGAAATACTTTAGTTTACTTATGACGATCTCCTATAGGCAGTCTATATTTAGAATAATGTAAGAAATCATCTTTGTTTACGTTATTTGGAAAATACTTGTTCGGTGACCAAAACATGTTATGCATGTTATACAATAATAGATTTTGTTTAGCTTAAAAATATCTAATGCAACCTACCATAAATCCTTCCCAAGAGCAAGTAGACATCATCTCATCCAAATGAGTCACATTAGCAGTCTAGCATTCATATATCACAAGTAAAGAAAGCCACCAATGGGAGCCAACAAGCTGACACGAACCCATTGGGGCGTATGTATTTCTGTACAGCAAAGAAAAGAACTACCTCGCTAAGTAAGCTCGGCTAGCTCCAAAGAAACTCTACCCAAGCACTAGCCGCTCAACCGGCTACAACCTGCACCTGAGGCATTCAAGAAAGAACACCTCAGCAATCATCAAAACTACACAATAGAGTATGAAGTTCAGAAAATATGACGAAGGGCTTACCGACCCCGTAGCAATGTTTCATGTAAGTAAAATGAGTGAAAAGAACAGGTGGAAAACAAGTATTAAACACTGTCAATCCAAAGTGTCAAACGCACCAAGTGCGTGCAAGTCTCATCAAGTCCTGCTCAACCCGCAGGAGCAAAGAGGCAATGCACATGCCCAATCCATCATCTTTAGAACAAGAAACAACCATACTAGTGAAACATAAGCAGCGGTTAAGTTCCATTCCGCAAGGGTCTTTTGGTGGCGGCCCTTTAAGTTGAACGCACCAATAAAATCTAGCTCAAATCGGGGCCAAAATGGTGCTGTACACCACAAATCCAAACCCGGTAGCCACCAAGGCTTAAACCACACCACCCCTTACCGAATCCTCACACAAACGCTCCTGCCATGGTTCACAATTCGCCTCGCAAAACTCACCATATGCGAACCCAAGCTCAACACCATAAGCAAATCTCACAATAACCCAAGCTACACACGTATTTCCATAAATTAAACATGAAATAATCACATGATAGAGTTTGATTAGTTGAACAGTGATTATGATATGAACAAGAAAGAATCACATGAACAAGAATGGCTACATGAATCAAATGAGCATAAGACGTAATTGCGCATAGTGAAAATATGAGGCGGTAAACATGTAAGACTTGAAGGAACAAGAGGATTCATGTTTGTGAGTACTAAATAAAAACAAGGGTAACAAGACTAATACAATTGAACAAGCTAGTAAAATTGAAAGAGGAAACCTAGCTAAACTTGCACAATCAACGAACAAGAAAACAAGATTGGCAAGGGTGAAGAACACTGCTTGCCTAAACCGAGATGACACCGCGACAGCTGCTCCTCTCTTTCCTTCCCTTGTCTTAGCTTTGCTCCCTTGATGTCCTTTTGGAATGAGGAAGAAGATGAAGAAGAAGGTGAAATGAGGAGGATAAATCTCTGTTTCGGCCTTATTTCCTCCAGAACAGAGCTGGACCATTTGATCCAGAATCAAAGAAATGAACGGCACAAAAAAACTGGAAAAAAATTGATTTTCAGCCCTGTCACGCCCTGTGACACGCCCGTGTCACAGGGCGTGTACCTTAAGCAGTGCAGACGTCAACAAATTCCAGCTTATCCACAAGGTACACGACCGGGTACACGCCCGTGACCTGTAGGTCACGCCCGTGACCTAGGGCGTGTAGCCCGTGTCTCGACATCTCGTCGACCAAAAGTGTCGACACTCGACAAAGCTTGACACGCCATATGACACTCCCGTGTCACAGGCCGTGTCCCCTCTCTCAATACCCGACACTCGACACTCGACACTCGACACTCGACACTCGACACTCGACACAGCGGGACACGGCCAGTGACACGCCCGTGTCATGGGGAGTGTACCCCATTCGTCGAGCTCAACTCGACGCAAGAAAATTCGTCGAGTCAAGGAGGTCACGCCCCAGGTGACGCCCTGGGTCACGCCCCGACACGCCCGTGTCGAGGGGCGTGTCACGCACAAAAACGACCATTTTTCCATATTTTGAAAAGTGTTTCTGTGTCGTCCTCGACCATTTTTGCCTTAAGGACTTTTTACCCCTTTTTGTTCTCTGTACACATCTTCCAACCCATCAACCCATTTTGAGCAACCTTACTCGGGCTCGAAAACATGCAAGCATTCCCTAAGAGGCCTCACTGAGTCCCCACAAGTGGACTCTGGCTTGCTGGGGAATCGTGCAACTAGGCTACCAAAACAGCCACTCGAAAGCCCGCGGGAAAACCATGCTCGAACAACGGTCAAAGCCAACGTAACGCCCATCAAGCATATGCAATCATTCAACGCAAAAAATACGGGGCGTTACAGTCACTCCCCCAAACAAAAAGTTTCGCCTCGAAGCTTTTCAATCATTGTGATACAAATCAAATGAGTAACCAAACAGAAACACTAATTTACATACCATCTTATTTTCGGGAATAAATGAGTGTGAGCCGCCCTCATCATTGACTCGAGCTCCCACGTCGCGCTTTCCACATTCTGATTTTTCCATAGCACCTTGACCATAGGAATCTTTTTTTTCCGCAACACGCGCTCTTGGTGTCCAAAATACAGATGGGCATCTCCACATAGGAAAGGTTCGGCGCCAACTGCGACACAAAATCCAAAACTTGCTGATCATTCCACACACACTTGCGAAGTTGGCTGACATGAAACACGTCGTGAACACCAGGAAAGTTCATGGGTAATTCTACTTTGTAAGCGGATGAACCAACTCGCGCAAGAATCTTGTAGGGACCTACAAATCTTGGGTCTAATTTGCGCTCTTTTCCAAACCTTTTAATTCCAACCATTGGGGAGAGTTTCAAGAAGACGGAATCCCCCACTACAAACTCTAATTCCGACCTTCATCGGTTGGCGTACTTTTCATATCGCTCTTGGGCGATCCGGAGTTTCTCCCGAATAAGTCGTATGGCATCTTCCATGTCCTCGAGCGCCTCTGGACCCAACAAAGGCCGCTCGCCAACCTCAGCCCAAAATAGGGGAGTCCGACATCGACGCCCATATAAAGCTTCGAACGGAGCCATTTGCAATCTTTCTTGATAGCTGTTATTATATGTGAATTCCATAAGCAGCAAACGTTCATCCCATGCTCCGCCATACTCAAGAATGTAGCATTGAATCATATCTTTCACGATTTGATTTACTCGTTCCGTTTGGCCATTCGTCTGAGGGTGGTAAGCAGTGGAATATCTCAAATCCGTCACCAAACCCTCTTGCAGACTCTTCCAGAAACGAGAAGTAAAGCGGGAATCCCGGTCTGAAATGATATTGAATGGCACACCATGCAGTCAGATGATCTCGTTCAAATATAGCTCCGCTATTGTCTTCATCGGGTAGTTGACCTTAAATGGTATGAAATGAGCACACTTGGTCAACCTATGCATGATCACCCACACGGAGTCATGTCCTCGCGGTGTTCTTGGTAAGCCTGTAATAAAATCCATTGCAATGCTTTCCCACTTCCATGTTGGAATCTCCAATGACGTCAACTTGCCACCAGGCCTCCCATGATCAGCTTTCACCCGCTTGCATGTATGACATGCAGATACAAATTGTGCTATATCACTTTTCATTCCATGCCACCAGACAATTTGTTTCAAATCACGGTACATTTTAGTTGAGCCTGGATGGTATGCCATACTTGAGCCATGTGCTTCCCTACATACCATCTCGCGAATGTCTCCAACTACTGGGATACAAAAGCGACCGCGATACAAAATCAACAGTAAAGTCTGGTAATTCGCCCTTTTCAGTCCGAAGAAATAAATGTAAAAGATCAGGATCATCCTTTTGATGTTGTCTTGCAAGTACCATCCATGAAGGTTCTTCTACTGCCGAATGACTTTGTGGTTCATATCTTCCCACGGAAATATCCATCAATAGAAATTCCTCCACTAGACGGTCGGCTGAAAGATGAAATAATTTACCTGTCTTCCGACTCAACGCATCGGCCACAACATTAGCTTTCCCGGGATGATACAGAATTTCCACATCATAATCAGCTACATATTCAAGCCATCGCCGTTGGCGCAGATTAAGTTCCTTTTGCGTGAAGACGTACTTCAAACTTTTATGATCCGTAAAGATTTTACACTACGCACCATACAGTAAGTGTCTCCACAACTTCAATGCAAATATCACCACTGCGAACTCCAAATCATGCGTCGGGTAGTTCTTTTCATGACTTTTCAACTGCCGAGACCCATACGCAATCACCTTTTTGTCTTGCATTAAAATACATCCAAGTCCAACGTGCGACGCATCCACAAAAACGTCATAATCTATCCCTTCTGTCGGCAAGATCAACACAGGAGCGGTACATAACCTGTTCTTGAGTTCAAGGAATGAGGCCTCACACTTGTCATTCCAATCAAACGCCACATGATTTTGGGTTAAGCGAGTCAAAGGTGCAGCCAACATCGCAAAACCTTCTACAAATCTGTGATAATAGCCGGCCAATCCCAAGAAGCTCTGAATCTCCTTGGGCTTCTCCGGTCTCCTCCACTCCATGACCGCATCAATCTTTTCAGGATCCACTGAAATTCCATGTTGATTTATAACATGACCCAGGAATGCAACCTGAGGTAACCAAAACTCACATTTGCTTAACTTGGCGAACAACTTTTGGTCTCGCAAAGTGACCAACACCAATCGCAGATGTTGTTCATGTTCCTCAGCACTGCGGGAGTAGACAAGAACGTCGTCAATAAAAACCACCACAAACCGATCCAAGTAGTCCTTGAACACCCGGTTCATCATATCCATGAAGGCTGATGGTGCGTTGGTTAACCCAAACGACATCACAAGAAATTCAAAATGGTCATGTCTTGATCGAAAAGCAGTCCGCGGAATATCAGACTCCCGAAGCTTTAGCTGATGATAGCCCGAGCGGAGATCAATATTCGAAAATACTGAACGGCCACGCAATTGATCAAACATGAAAGGGGAAACTAGATCTGATATACTCTAGAGGGGGGGGGGAATAGAGTATATGGTGCTTTTTAAAACACAAAGAAAAACTTTTGCAAAGCTTTACAACAATTGTTGTAATGAGTGTAAGCAGGGAAGCAGAAGTAAAACTAATCACAAAACCAAGCTATGCAGAAACTAAGCACAAGAAAATCTAGGCCAGAAACAAAAAGAAAACATGCAGAACCAGATGACACAAGGAAATATAGTGGTTCCCCAACTTGGGTACATCCACTCTTCTACCACCCTAGGTAGGAATCCACTGCAGAATGAGTTGATCAGGTGTCCTGGGCACCAATGAGCTTTTGATAAGGTGCTCAAAAACCAAAACAGATTTTTGATCAGGTGTCTTGCCACCAATGAGCTTTTGACAAGGTGCTCAAAAACCAGATTCAAACTTTTGAAGGGAGTTTGAAAAACCCTTTACAGAGTGGGGGTGAGAGAGTGATGGCAGTCTTCTCTTTCTCAAGCAACTGAGAAGACTAAGTGGATTGATGTCAAAGCTCCCACTGAGTCCTTGAAATCTTCAGGAAGATGAGCTTTGCTGAGGGTGATAGGCCTTCAAATGTAGAACTCCAGCAATAGATGATTTCAGCAAGCTGAAATGTTGAGTGTCTGGAGTCTTGAGATGATGTTGGCCTTGAACACTTTAAGAGCTGAAGAGATCTGAAGATTTTTTGAAAGCTTGATCTCTCTGATGAGTGTTCTTCAGAATTCTTGTTGACAGAAGATTGAGAGAGTCTCTGTATTCTGAGTTGTGTGTCCTCTTCTTGTCAATCTCTCTATTTCTTCTCTATTTCATTCAAAAACATTCTATCTATTATTCTCTGTGCCAGAATAGAATATCACTCTGTCAAAGATAGCCGTTGGTCTGCATTGATTACAGCCTTAATTGCATAATTTCTTATAAAGGAAAGTCCACTGATTTGTTCCTTGAAAAATCCCTTGAAACTTGCTCCAGGAGTAAATGAAAACGGCTGGCAGATCTTCTGAATTAAATGCAGAAAAACTTCTATCTGATTTAAATTTGAATTCTGAAAGATAACTGAAATCGTCGAACTGAGCTCTGCTATCGTCGAGCTGAGCTCAGCGACCTGGAAAATGCAAGCAGCAAAGAAATCATCGATCTGAGCTCAAATATCGTTGAACTGAGCTCAGAGATAAGGATCTAATGCAGAGTCAAAATCGTCGACCTGAGCTCACCGATCGTCGAATGGAGTTCGACGATATTGCGAAGTTGAGCTCAGCGATCGTCGAGTGGAGCTCGACGATATTATGAGGTTTGAGCTCAGCGATCGTCGAATGGAGATCGACGATCTGTCGAAGTTGAGCTAGACGATCGTCGACCGGAGTTCGACGAAACGTCGTGCTGAGCTCGACGATTAGACTTAGTCTCCAGAAAAACTTGGTCTTCAGGGCAGCTTCCAAACCTAGACTTCTAACCCTTAGACTCAATTCTAATTGACCTATTAAGCTATACAGAAGGTCAAACACAGATTCCTAGAGACATAGTGATCCTGACCCAAATTAGTAATAGGGTGTTCCAACAATCTCCCCCTATTTGGGTTAGGAAAACTATTTACAGACTTTGGAAAATCAAACAACATCATACAATCAGAAAAACACAAAACAACAGTAGCTAGACATTACAGAACCATCACAGAGATATATAATAATGTCATCCAGATATCAGTCAGAAAAAACCAAGAATGTCACCTTACAGAGTTACTTTTCTCTTTGCTTTTACCATCTTTAATTTCTCTGTT